>MUZC01000617.1:69303-92133 GCA_002072015.1 Radix auricularia | reverse complement strand
ATGGTACCATCTTTTACTTGGCGTGAACCAAACATTGTACCATCTTTTACTTGGCGTGAACCAAACATTGTACCATCTTTTACTTGGCGTGAACCAAACACTTTACCATCTTTTACTTGGCGTGAACCAATGGGGGTATATATTTGGTACCTTCTAATTTACTAAACTCTCATTTGTGGTCTCTAATATTCTCTTTTTTCATCCACCTTTTTTTTTTTTTATACTTTCCAACGTTTTTGTTTCATGAGCTAAGAGCTATCGAACTGGATAAAAACAGATATGAACTTGTTAATCATCATTTCAGAGCTTTTAAACGTTTTTCTTTCTCCCTATCTTTCATTGTCAACTATTAATGAGATTAACAAAATGGATTCAAAAGGAACTCTATCAAATACAGAAGAAGATAATGTTTTCAAGGAAAAAGCCAAACCCACTGTGAAGAGACCAAAATGTTTTGTTGAAATGCTTTTACTTTTTTCAAAATTGTGTATTTGTTGTTCTTTTTTTAATAGATAAAAATTTGTCATTTTTACAAAACAAACAAAAAATTAAAAAATTTGCTAATTTGTCTTTTAAACCAGATAAATACCAAGGAACATCAAATGTTCTCACTAGGCCTTGTGCTATGGCGGATTAAGGAAAGGGGGGTGAAGGGCTATAGCCAAGGGCCCCCGACGGTTTGGGGCCCCCCAAACTTTTTACATTTTATAATAAAATTGTACAAATGTTTGCACGAAACCTTGAAAATATAATAAATTAAATAAATTTTTCAATCTTATCTATTAAACTGATCGCTACTCAGACCTTATCTTCTTAATAATCGAAAAACTTGATTTAATTGGCTCACTTAGAGAACATAGTATAAAATAAATTTTATATTTTAAAAATTTCTCAATTATGACAAGCTCCGCTGGCTGTGTGGAGAGAATATAGGCTCGTGATGCAAACGGTGTCGGGATCAATTCCCAGTGGAGGAATATATTTTTTTAAAATTTATTTTCACACTCAACTGTAACATACTGGCGAACACTTCAAACAGTTATTTCTTTGTGTTCGTTTGTTTTTGTTGTCATTATTAATATTAAGTTACAGTCTTATATTAGCTGTTAGCAATCATTTTATTTTAAGGGACGCTGGCTGGTAAGAGTCCCCGTTTGATTGCAGCCCGGGGCCCCTTGCAGTCTTATCCGCCCCAGGCCTTGTGACAACAGTTATTGGTGACTATCAACCAGATGACTCCAACAATGAGGACATTAATGAAGCTTAACTCATCGTGTGTCCGTCAAGGGAGATAAATCTTACTCAGTGCTAAGATTTCTAGTGACGAAGCTCACCATGTCGGATTATGTCTTGTTTTATTAGAGCTGAGCTCGTCCATACGTCACGTTAACTCACTGGAGGGGGACGGGGGTGGCGGTTATTGCCACCACAACACACTACACAACACAACACAATACACAACACATACACAACACATACACAACACACTACACAACACACTACACAACACAACACAATACACAACACATTACACAACACACTACACAACACACAACACTACACAACACACAACACTACACAACACACTACACAACACAACACAATACACAACACACAACACACTACACAACACACTACACAATACACTACACACCACACTACACTACACAACACACCAACATTCAATAACCAACATCCAATAACAGACATCCAATAACAAACATCAAACAACAACATCCAAAAACCAACATCCAATAATAACCAACATCCAATAACCAACATCCAATAACCAACATCCAATAACAAACATCAAACAACATCCAAAAACCAACGTCAAACAACATCCCATAACAAACATCAAACAACATCCAAAAACCAACGTCAAACAACATCCAATAACAAACATCAAACAACATCCAATAACCCTCATCCTGTTCTCCCCCACTCTATACCCTACTCTCCACACCCAACTGTTTTTTAAAAAAAAGGTTAAAGTTTTAGTCATGTCCCGTGCTTGACATTGCCGGGGAGGTTAGGGGGGCAGGGGAGTCCTACGTTCAGACAATGTTGTATGGCACTGCCCAACAGATGGAGCAGATTGCCAAAGTAATAGCCAAGGCCTTAAGAGAGTAATTCTCAGGCCCAAAGAATATGTGTTTAGTTTAGTCACCGAAAATCTAAATTCGGTTTCTACCGACAAAGGAAGCAAATCCTGGCTTTATTATCTGCTCTAGCCTCCCCCTAAACATTCTTAAGTCACATAGCAACTAGGTGTCTCTGCCATTGATTAACGATAAAACATTGGGGGAGTATTTGCCCTTTAGTTAACGCGTCATGGTGCAACATGGCGGCGAAATTGAAACACCAAAGTTTGGGAGTGGGTGAAGGAAAGGGTGACTTGATGTAATGTTTTTAGACATTTGTCGGAGAATTACTAAGATTTCAGGAACTATTTTGTTCAGGGGAAATAAGTTCCGAACAACTCTTTACAAATATCAATATTTCATGTGTCACTGTGACGTCATTAAGAGCCCTACAAACTGCGCCGTTTCTTTTTTCCTTTAAGTTTTGACACAGCTCTTGACGTCACACCAAGCTTGAGAGTGCCGTGCCTCAGAAATCGTAGTGATCTAACTAGTTTTGGCAGTGATCTGTTTTAAGATCAGTCTCTACTTTGCTCAAACTCGCACAAAGGAATGATTTTGATTGGACGCAACGACCTCGTATTGACTATGATCTTTTATCAATCAATCTTGTTTTCTACTGGACGGCCTCCACTGGTTTCTTGTCGTAGCTTCACGAAAGTTTGTCAGATAGATAATAGAAAATCATAGAATGACTCACGACATCAGGTCTATGTTGAATATTTGTTTGTAGTAGAAAGTGTTTGCCGTTGTATGTACTGGTCAGATTACAATCTCCTTTTTATGATTTAAGTGGGTGTTTGATTCCCTTTTATAAACGAAATGTCACATAATTGTATGCTTGGATAAACATACACTTGCCGCTATAAGGAAACAAAATGAGGGGTAGGACTGCAATCATGCTTATAAAAAAAATTAAATGGAAAAGACGTAAACAAATAAAACGAATATAAAAATAAAAAATAAAATAAGATTCTTAGCTGCGGTGTATTGTATGTTCGTTGAAAAAGGCTCTTTGCCGAAACGTTCGCTGTTTTGTTACGTCAGGTCAGGCTAACCCTTACCTTGTTTACTTCTTTTCCATTTAATTATAAGGAAACAGCGGAAAACAAGTTACTAGAATCATTAGGAAAAAAAATCAGTAAAGACACACGCCAATTTTATGAACACTAGCCCCAGACCCATTTAACGAACCATCGATCCTAGACCCAATGTAAGAACAAAGCCACTGTAACAAATGAAGGAACAATACCCTCTTTAAAAAAAAGACACTTCATTAATGAAATATAATCAAGAAATAATGATATGCCCACTAGAAATATGTATAAGTAACACTTTATTTATACTATTAACAAACATCAACATGGTTAAAAAACAATATTCAAATTGAAAGTTTAATAAGAAATAAGATATACTGCATTCGAATTCGTATAACACACACACACACAGATATTTAGAGATACGTTGCAGTAAACTTTCGAAAATCAATCTTGTTTATAGTCTAACTAGCAACTAAGCCCTTCCAAGGACGGGAACAAGTTGAGGGTGACCTGTGAAGTTCACGGAAGGACATCACAACATCGACATCAACTGAATCCAAAAATGAAAATGAAACGTCACTAGTAGTCGTTTCAGTCAGATGCTATTTCCAGAGACCCCCCCCCCCACACACACACAACCAGTGATGTATGTCCAGAGACCCTACCCCCTACTACTGCAGTCTGTCCAGAGACCCTTACCCCCACCACTGCGGTTTGTCGAGAGACCCGCCGTCTCAACTGGCCATACACTTGTATCACGTAAAAATACTATACATTATAGTTATAACAAAGAACCAGTAAAAACAAAGTTTTTGACTACAAATCCCAACGCGCACCGCTCAAAATAAAGTCTTGGAAAAAATACTGCACCAAAAATAAATCGTTTTCCACGTCCGCGTAAATTTGTTCAATATGGAAATGAGATTTAATTTTTCTCCGCTAGTGAAAGGCTGTAGGAGTTAGAGGCACCAATCGGCTATCAGAGCCCAAACAGATAAGTTCCTTTTATTATTAGAAGATGGCGGATGTTTGTAGAGTCAGACTCACAGTTTTAACCATATCTCTTTAAGGCCCCGTCTATAACAATAACCATATATCTTTAAGGCCCCGCCTAAAACAATAACCATATCTCTTTAAGGCCCCACCTATAACAATAACCATATCTCTTTAAGGCCCCACCTATAACAATAACCATATCTCTTTAAGGCCCCACCTATAACAATAACCATATATCTTTAAGGCCCCACCTATAACAATAACCATATCTCTTTAAGGCCCCGCCTATAACAATAACCATATCTCTTTAAAGCCCCGCATTTAACAAACTCACAAGAAGCAGTGGCTGGATGATGACTAGACAAACAAGGATAAATTTGTTGATGTCGGCGTTCAGTGAAACATAAAGAAGACAGTTTTAAAACCAATGTGTGACATGGAGCAAACAATGGGTGAACTTATAGGGCTATAACAAACTTTAGAGATGTGACAATTCTGAATTCACACAGGTTCATACACTAGGAAATACAAACCCTCAATCTGAAATAAGTGAGTTGTAGACAGATGAACATATAAGGTCAGACTTTTAACTTAGAAACTTTGTATAATAAATGTCAGGGAACTATAACTTTGGCGTGATGTGTATATAACATTTGTAAGTAAGTTAAAATTTTATTGTAAAACAATAATTTTAATTGTTTAAGTCTATAAGGAAGGTGGGTTGGTGGGTCCAATGGCCACACACCTTACGGAGGGTTGAAGAAGACTAGTCAAGTCATCGCCATTACTGTAGTACTTGTACATTCACATCAGTTGTTTCATCTGATGTCCCCGGGACTGTGACGACAACTGTATGCATTCTTTAGGGATGTTATGAAGTTTGGCAGTTGACTTAAAGAATTAGGAGGGGGAGAGAGATGGTGGGCTATCGGTGTAAGTCTTTCAGACCCTGGATAAGCCTCTGATATTATCTTCTTAATTTAAAACGTCTTACCACTTGTCATGTTTGAGCATAATCTTATTAGAATTTATAATTATACTTCGTCTTACTCTTATCACTCTCGGTAATATTCGTCTGTTTGTCTGATTATGCAATGAGAGACCGTTAGTTTTACGTCAACTAAATCTACGGGGCCACGGTGGTCGAGTGGTAAGCACGCTCGACTGTCGTTCCGATGGTCACGAGTTCGAATCCATGGGAAGCCAAGGACCCGCTCCCGGGAACCAGGGCGTCCCCGAGCTCCACCCAGCCCCAAATGGTGTGAAAAGCGGCGGGGCAAATCGTGGAACCTGTAGCCGTGCCATGTGAACGCTGCATCGCCTGCAGCAAAAAAAAAAAAACCCTATGGAGACCACGGGCCAATTGGCGCAAAACTCAACAATCAATATTGAGAACGAAGAAGAAGAACTGAATCTACCATTGTGTTAATATTCGTCATGGTCAACTAAATCTATCATTAATATTCGTCATGTTAAACTAAAACTACCCGTTCGTCCTTGACATTCGCTAGCAGGGTTACAACGCTATATAAACCATCAATTTATTATTATTATTGTTATTACTTAGCTGTTGTTACTCAGATGTGTATAACAACGTTTTAAATGTTATACCAGTGACCATTATCTCTTACATCGCTCGCGTTTTCACACATTACGTTAATTCTTTAAAACACTACGAATAACATGTGCAGCTTCAAACTGCTACAATGGAAATGTTGAACTCGTCTTCTTGTCTGATTATGCAATGAGAGACCGTTAGTTTTACGACAAGTAGGTCTTATCGTAAAAATTGTTTATGGGAGTTTTATCCCCAAATTACTTTAATATTAAGTGACATGTTCGGAGAATAAGCCAACCATGAGCAATTGTGTCGAACAAGACCGTTGAACTGTGGCCTAGAGGTGAGAAATACCTGGCAGTTAATCTGTGAGATTTAATCTGTTACCCTGACGCCAAAGTTTACCCCAGTGACGCCATAATTTGATTCCGTTCAGGTAAATCACGTTTGTGTCCCCCCCCCCTCCATCTAGCGAAGCTCGGGTCAATAGGACATGAAATAACTGGAATGTCGAATGGGCAAAGACATAGGGCTACATTTTAAAAATGAAGGTAAATTACAGGTGAGATGACAAACAGTGGCCCAGGCAGGTAGGTGATCCAGCCAGGTGCAGAGCTTTCGTCCTTTTGCATAGAAAGGCGACATATTTGGGCACGAGGCAAAGAAGTTTTTAACTTTCTATAGCTTAAAAAAATTTGAATAATTTTTCTATATAAGAAATCACAAAGTAAACACTTTGTATTGTGAAGATCCGTTGGTTGTTCTATGATTATCTATCCTTAGCTACTCTCACTGTTATTCTGCTCTTCACACACTTTGTTAATTATTCTTAAAACACTGAACACCAAGGCAGAATGTACACTTCATTACTTTTAATCACTTAACTTCTGTACATTCATTATTCGTGCATCTCTCTAACACATGCGTCTCACTACCTCTGCCTCCTCCTTAATAACTCCTCCCCTCTCTCCCTGCGTGTCTCTCTCTCCGTCCCTGTGTCTGTCAGTCTCAGTCCGAGCCTTAGTCCATTCCAGGCTCCGCCCCCAGACTTTCCTGTCCGAAAGTCAACCGTCAATCAATTTGTACCTCCCCTTAGATAAGACGGGGGTAGGTGGGTGTACCCTGACATGGTCAGTAATCCCCCCCCTTTCCTTGTTTCTGACCCGCTCTCCATGTCGGTCCCTTTCATCTACCGTTTGGCCGAGTATCATCTCGGTCTGCCATACCTGACACCTGGGCTAGACTATTTGCCCGTGGTCAGCTGCCGTCCACAAAACCCCGCTCGTGCTTTGATTCCCTTGTTCGCACCTCTGGCCTCACCCGGTAGTCCTGGACTAGCGGCTCTGGCCACCTGGACTCGCCCGCGGCACCTCAAAGGCCAAACATACGCAGCGCCCTACCCGCCCTAATTTCCCCACAGTATAGACTGGGTATCTTAGTTTATTTAAAATTATTAACCAAAGATTATTATGGCATTTCATTTTTTCTATAAACAATTTCAACGGTCATCTAAGACATCGAAATAATAAGTTACACAATATAAATCGAAGATAGTCCAAATAAAAAAAAATATTTTTTATAGATCTATATTTTTTTCACTTTATGATACAGATATAAAAGCTGTACTTTCTGTATAATAATAAAATTGAACGTTTTGCATGACAAGTTAACGGATTTTCCCCAAGCCAAAGTTCTGTAATTGATACTGATGTATGTGTTCATGAAAGCGAATAAAATTATGGAGCAGAGATCACGTATTCCAAGACGCAAGACACAAAAACAACCCCCAAAAAATGGCGGCTGATTATTAAGTTAGGGGATAAATATGGATTTTAACGCTCACATTTTTTACATTACGCAACGAGTTTTTAAAAATAATGTTATTAAATGGGGGAAAATAAGAAGTTGGGGAGAAAACAATATTGAAAAAAATAATTAAACAATTATTTAAAGCAGGCAGAAAATGAACATTAGCTTGAATGTTCAGATTTCAAAATACTAAACATTATTTAAACCGTTGAAATGATCAGAAACGTTCAATTGTTTTAACTTTTTCAGTTACTGACAGACACATTTTCAAACATTTCAAAATTTTGTAGGTTTTAAAAATCAATTATTATTAACAATGATGTTTGAAAAGACTAAAGATGTTCATTAATTCTAAAGGAGACTCACTAAACATGGAGCTAGCATTAAATGTTTCAATAACTTTCTTGAGGGCTTCGATGTATTTCAATGTTGGAGTCACTAATAGCGAAGTACAAGTGGTACCTCAAGATACTAAATTAATCCGTTCCTGGGTGTCTTTCGTATCTCGATCTAAATTTTCCACTAATATCCTTAATACGTTCCAACACACAAAGAACTCTACACTTGAAAATATCATGGGAGACTAAAAAAAACAAAGTAGATTCTTCAATCCTTAAAAGTACACATTATAAAACAAATAAATGATAAAACGACAACAGAAAAAAATAGATGAAAAATAATATGCATACAAACGTTCTTTTCGAGTGTGGTGATGTGGCGGAGTGGGGGAGAACGGAGGGCAGAAACGAAACACTTAGGTTTATGAAAATAATACGTTACGTAAAAATTTTGCATGAATTATTGCTATATAAACATTTACATATAGTAGAACTGTACACTAAACATAAGTAACATATAATTTAAAATTATGTACAATACTTTTTTACCTTTTAAATTTTCTTTTTTTTCTTTTTTTTTTTTTTTTTTTTTTAAATTATTTTGGGGCCTTCTATTTTTCTGTTTTACCTTTCATTTTTTTCCCTCCCTTCCACCATCATCTTCTTGTCTTCATTAAAAAAAAAAACACAAAAACATGTTTAAATCTTCACTAGCCAAAGATCTCTTAACAAATGTAGATCCAAGGAAGCTTTTAGTGACTGCATTGTACAAAGTTTCTGTAATGAGTCGTTCAAATGTCATTGAACTTCGCAATAATTATTGGTGACGGTTTGAATGCAGTCACGTGATGCCCACTGTTGTCAGCTGCGCTTTTTTCGTATCTTAGACCAAAAAATTGTTCGATTGGCCTTTCATAACATGTATTTTTCGTATCTTTAAACATTCGTATCTCGAATTACCATTGTACAAGTTTGTCTGTGTGAAGTTTGTTAAATTTGTTACCATTAGTTGAGGACACTGGCCGCCGGATGTCCACTAAATTACTTATAATGACGCCATCAATTAGACACGTTGTTCATACCCCCTCTCACATAATCATAAGTACTTGTAATTAGAAGTACATTAAGATAATGGATGCAGCATTATTAACTTACCGTGTGAACCCATGCATGCTTTGCACAGAAAAGAAACACATCACAATGAGAAGAGAGTTGTGAGAAAGCTCAGTGTATGCAGATAGAGCTAATGGTTCAGGAAAAAGCCAACTTGAAGTGCTCTATACTTCAGCACCGACACTTTGTACAAAAATGCCCCCCCCCCCCCCAAATTGAGACAGTTTGAAAATAATAATTATTGAAAGGTGACATGACCGCCATTGTGATGACGTTTTCATGATCTCACATCCGGGTTATGTGCTGGGTGTTCGTGTGTGTGTGGGGGTGTATGTGGGTTGGTTGTTGAGGGTAAATGGAGGTAGATGGGGTAGCGTGGGGGGGTGGAGGTTGATGCTGGCTGCTGTTGATGGGTCTAAGTGGTTGTGTTTTATTAAGGTGTTGATGTAGCTGTGTACATGGGTGGTGTTATTTCAAATGGGTTGCTGATTGCTTTGGTTAGGGATTGCTGGTAGCATCCGTCAGTCTTCGATGCTTTCACTTCACTACTGATTGATTTCACTGGTGAAACTGTGAATCTTAGGCCAGAAGTCGTTAGGAAGAAACAATCTTTACACACACACAAACCCCTCCCCCTCACACTTTTCCAAAATAAGGCGGGGCATTCTCTTTAAAACAAGTATTGATACAGATAGAACCAGCGGCATCGCACGAAAGAAGAAAGTGAAAAAAGAATGATTGTATTCGTTGACGACATGTAAGGCTCTACGTAAAATCCTTCCATTATACGTGATGGCGACGTCTCTGTAAGTTATCGTAAACAGATCAGCTGACTAGGATTTCCCGGATGTGACAGCTAGGATGATCCGAAAACAGAAATAAACGAAAATCTAAAATTGGAAAAATCGATTAGTGTCCAGGGTTTTACCAATAATTCGTGGAATTTTCTCTAAAAATATTTGTCTTGTTGGTTGCAAAACTTCAAGGAGGATAAGCCATGCTTTTCATGCTCCCATTGCCCAATGTAGCGGCAGAGCAAATATTATTTCACATCGATGCTTTCTTGCTCGCGTGTTATCCTATTGTCGTGATGGACAATTGGCCCCATGAAAACTCGTCTTCATTAGCTGAACAGCAGTTTCTCATTCTAATCAAGTACAATTTTTATAAACCATTTTTGTTGTATGGCTCGTTAAACAAACAGTTCAAAACAAAGGAATAAAAACTTTGAAGCAGCATCCTTTATAATAAAAGGCAGTTGTCTGTGCGTTTCTTTGATAGCGGTTAGTCCCTCAAACTCCTACAAAGTTCTACAGCCAATCATTAGCGGATAAAAAATTACATCGTTTCAAAACAAGTTATTTTTGTGGAGTATTTTTGTCATCATTTAGTACTGAGATCTCATGTTGAAGTGTGTCACTCCTGCTAATCACTACTGTTACTCCTAGACAACATGCCACCAAAACGACGGCGGAACGTCTCTGAACGGGCTTTGTGCTCGTTAAAACGTAAATTTAATGTATACATTAACACCATTAACTTTGATACACATAAAAAATATTGTATGTTTTTTTAAACAGAGAAAAACATTCCTGTTACCTAATATCAGGGACTATCGGTATAAATATAACAGTCGTAAGTATTCATGCCAACACACAGTAAAACGTCGTAATTCTCCTGATGTAGCTTTGTTACGTCTACTGGCCAAAGTCCATTGTTTAATTGTAAGTCAGTCAACCAGTACATATCTGAATAAAAATAACTAGAAATTCAATCATCAGAGAATATTTACTACATCTTTGTCGAACTTTTGTAAATCGCAAATACACTTCTTTGTCAGAGGAGTTAGGCTTCTTTTGCGGTACATTAAACTAAGAACAATATAAACAATATTATAGCAACCGACCGTGGACTTTGCTTGAATCTATAAAATGATGCTATAGCGAACTAATCATTCATCATATATTTGATGCCTTAGATTTAGTGCAGAAAAAGTTTATAATGCAGTAGCTCTGGTTAACACGCATCAAATTAAACAAACAACGTTGTTTTTTGTTGGTTTTTTAAATTGCTTACCACTTCCTAACCCCATGCCAATCACAACACAATCCGATTCCCTGATACTATTTCTAGATGTGTGGTTCCAGAACTACAATGAGTAGCACTTGGTTAAACAGAGAGTTGAAAGAAGGCTTCTCACATTCCAGTAGGAAGGGGCTGGTTGCACACCCCACCCCCTCCAAGCTCCTACCGGGTTGTTTGTATGCATCTTTGTTGTTCAGCCTTCGGATTAGGGCGACGTCAGCGTTGACCGGTCAAAAGAACACAAACAAGCCACAGTTCGGCCATGGACGTTTTTGTTCTCCTTCTCGTTAAGATGGCAGTCTGGCGAATTCAGTAAGAACAGCCCCGTATTTAGAATTGCCAAGGGATTTTGCGCCATTGTTAAAAGGACATTCTTTTTATTACCCTGTCCCCGGAGACACATTTTTTTATATCATGGGTAGACAACCAGCGGCAAACTCTACACTTTTCGGAAATACTGACCTTGTTGGACCGCATGACGTAGTAGCTTTGCTATTTTTTAACAGCAATGGCAATGATTAAAACTTAATTAAAAGCTTTATTAACTCTCAAGATTCTAGAAGTGACACGTACGAATGTGGCAAACGTGAAACTCTTGTAGATCTATAAAATAAAATAAGGTGGCAGCAAAATTAGAGCAGGGCCTGATGGAAGACATTTGAGAGATAGTTTAACTACCAATGGTTTGATATAGTTAAACTGCCAGTGGTTTGACAAACTGTTAAACTACCAGAGGTTTTACACACTGTTAAACTACCAGATATTAAAAACATCATGTTCTAGCCAACACAGTTCTCTTCTCTGTTAAACTACCAACGGTTTGACACACTGTTAAACTACCAGATATTACAATTAAACACATAATGTTCTAGCAACACTGATCTCATCTCTGTTAAACTACCAACGGTTTGACACACTGTTAAACTACCAGATTTTAAAATTAAACACATCATGTTCTAGCCAACACTGTTCTTTTCTCTGTTAAACTACCAATGGTTTGACACACTGCTAAACTACCAGATATTAAAATTAAACACATAATGTTCTGGCAAAACTGTTCTCTTCTCTGTTAAACTACCAACGGTTTGAAACACTGTTAAACTACCAGTTGTTTGATACATAGTTAAACTACCAACAGTTTGACATAGTTAAACTACCAACGGTTTGACATAGTTAAACTACCAATGGTTTGAAATATAGTTAAACTACAAGCGGTTTGACACACTGTTAAACTACCAGTGGTTTGATACATAGTTAAACTACTAACAGTTTGACATAGTTAAACTACCAACGGTTTGACATAGTTGAACTACCAGTGGTTTGACATATAGTTAAACTACCAAAGGTTTGACACACTGTTAAACTACCAGTGGTTTGATAAACTGTTAAACTACAAGCGGTTTGACACATAGTTAAACTACAACGGTTTGACATAGGTAAACTACCAATGGTTTGACATAGTTGAACTACCAGTGGTTTGACACATAGTTTAACTACAAGCTATTAAATTTAAACACATCATGTTCTAGCCAACACTGTTCTCATCTCTGTTAAACTACAACCAGCTACTAGACTGTGCCTCCAATAAACCAATTTTATTATAAAACGTTACTCTGTATGTCTGTGTGAGTGCCGTTTGTCTGCACTCTACCGTGTAACTCACACCAATCTATCAAATTATCATGTTTCTACCCACCTCCCCCCACCACCACCCCACCACCACACCGACAATTTTGTTTCAACGATTCGTTTGTCTTGCGTAGCTCGCCCCCCCCCCCCCCCCCCCCCCNCCCCACAACCCCCCTCAAATCCCCTCTCACTTGAATGCCTCGGATTGGTTTCTTGTCTTTTATCTTGCTATAAAACTAATCGGCCGTGAAGTTGCCGTCCATTTCAAAGTCATTTTTAGCTCAGAAATGTGTGGGTCTGGCTTACTGGCTGTGTGGAGGTGTGGATGATTGTGGGGTGAATGCAAGCGTGTAGTTTGTAGACAAGGTGCAAGTGTGGGGTAGGACTGGGTGTAGTATAAGTGGATTACGGAGTGAGCAAGTGGATTTATCCCCATTATGGAGTGAGCAAGTGGATGCATCCACGTTATGGAGTGAGCAAGTGGATGCATCCTCTTAATGGAGTGGATGTATCCATATTGTTTGAAGGGTAATGATGTTAAGGGGAGTTACTCTGACTGACGCCGAATGGGTCCTAATAAAAGTGGCGGGAAACAACGGGAGAACACCGCGTGTGGTCAACAGTAAGTAGTGGTCATCTGGTGATTTCCATTGATGTAAGCTTACATCATCAACGCCACATTTAAGCGTTGCTAGAAATTAATTGACGGGAAATTTTTGTAGAGATTTCTGTCTGAATTCAATTTGTATTTCATCATGGAACAATTGATTAATTAGTTGTTTTTTTTTTTTAAATTCCTAGTTAATTGATGTTGTTAATAAGAATGGGAAACATTTTATTTTAAACACTAATTGAATTTTGTGCAAAGCCTGCGCCAATTCTGTCAAACAATAACTTTAGAGAAAACAATTGTGTCGATCGCCTTCTGATACTCAATTTTCTAAATAAATTCTAACTACTCGGCAATTATCAATAGTTAGTTAGTTAGTTAGTTATTTCCTCTCGGGCCGAAGACGGCACATAGGGCAGAGGTCATGGATTTCCATTTTTGACGATCCGTTGCTAATTGTATCAAGTCCTGGTTATTTGTTAGACCCATGGTTGAGCTTTCTCTTATGATTGTTCTGCGCAGGGTTTCTTTTGGCCTTCCATGTTTTCGGCGTATTTCAAAGCAACTTTAATGTTAAAGCAGGGATGTTTTTATTAACAAAACCTAACACGGCCTCATTCATCTCTATGCAATTATCAATACGGGCAGATATCAGATTCTTTGGTATTCACAACATTTGCTAATTTCATAGCCATACATTCATTCGGTATTTGGTTGGATGTCTGGAGGTGTCAAGTACAAAACTAACGAGTTACCTGCTGCATCCTATTGCCACACAGAGCACACGACAACTTTGCAAGTCAGATAGCTAAAAAAAAATTAAAATAAAGTACTCTTAGATAATTTAGGACTACTTATCATACCATTTTGATTCTATGTATTGAAACTAAGTTTTGATACTAAGTATTGATACTATGTTCTAAATTGCATAGCACATTTTTAAAAAGCAAAATAGATTTATTGTGCCTGTAAATTGTAATTTTAAAATTATGTGCTAGAAATATCTATTTATGCAAAAACTACTAAAGAAATTTTAGCGATGACAATTTGCAAGTGAGATTGGAATAGAAATGAAGATCATTCACAAATTGAAGTACATATGAAGATTAGTTGAAAGATTGAGGTACATATGAAGATCATTGAAAGATTGAGGTAGATATGAAGATCATTGAAAGATTGAGGTAGATATGTAGATCATTGAAAGATTGAGGTAGATATGAAGATCATTGAAAGATTGAAGTAGATATGAAGATCATTGACAACTTGAATTACATATGAAGATCATTGAAAACTTGAAGTACATATGAAGATCATTTAAAGATTGAGGTAGATATGAAGTTCATTGAAAGATTGAGGTAGATATGAAGATCATTTACAACTTGAAGTACATATGAAGATCATTGAAAGATTGAGGTAAATATGAAGATAATTGAAAGATTGAGGTAGATATGAAGATCATTGAAAGATTGAAGTAGATATGAAGATCATTGACAACTTGAAGTACATATGAAGATCATTGACAACTTGAAATACATATGAAGATCATTGACAACTTGAAGTACATATGAAGATCATTGAAAGATTGAGGTAGATATGAAGTTCATTGAAAGATTGAGGTAGATATGAAGAGCATTGAAAGATTGAAGTAGATATGAAGATCATTGACAACTTGAAGTACATATGAAGATCATAGACAACTTGAAGTACATATGAAGATCATTAAAAGATTGAAGTAGATATGAAGATCATTGAAAGATTGAAGTAGATATGAAGATCATTGAAAGATTGAAGTTTATATGAAGATCATTGAAAGATTGAAGTATATATGAAGATCATTGAAAGATTGAAGTATATATGAAGATCATTGAAAGATTGAAGTAGATATGAAGATCATTGAAAGATTGAAGTATATATGAAGATCATTGAAAGATTGAAGTAGACATGAAGATCATTGACAGCTTGAGGTGGATATGAAGATCATTGAAAGATTGAAGTAGATATGAAGATCATTGACAGCTTGAAGTAGATATGAAGATCATTGAAAGATTGAAGTAGATATGAAGATCATTGAAAGATTGAAGTAGATATGAAGATCATTGAAAGATTGAAGTATATATGAAGATCATTGAAATATTGAAGTATATATGAAGATCATTGACAGCTTGAAGTAGATATGAAGATCATTGACAGCTTGAAGTAGATATGAAGATCATTGACAGCTTGAAGTAGATATGAAGATCATCGTGTACAAATCAGTGTTCTTGTGGTTATTATTCTGTTATGATGTTATTAGTCTACATTTCTTCTGATAGCAATAATTTTTAATAAGTGTGGCTAAACATTAAATGTGTTTTTAAAGTGTGGCCAAATATTTTCGTCACGTGACCTTGTGATCAATCTCGTTTCACCCCTTGAGATCGTTGAAGTTGACACATGCACCTCTCCATTTCTCCCTCCATCAAACACAACCCTCCCTCCACCCCCCTTCACTCTCACCACTCCCCCCCCTCTATCCCCAGTCCTCGTCAATTTTCTCGTCCAAGTCAAGACATCAAATTAACTTTCAAAAAACGTCTAAAAATACCAAGGACATTCTCCAGAGGTGTCAAAATATTGAATTTGTCCAACTTTGCGGGTGTTGAAGATAGTAAGAAAGTTGTCACGCCATACTTCTATTTTGGTCTATAGAGACTACGTCCCTTGGTCAATGTGGTTTGTTGACTTATATTGAAACAACAAATAGGGTTAAAAGTAGGGCTGTTATCGATTAATTTAAATTTAATCGTTAATTTTTGAAAAATTACCGAATAATTAATCGATAATTTTGATGGAAGCTAAAAATAAGATGTATGACGTCATTAAACTGAAAATTTCAAGGAAAGTCGCAAAAACGGGCGATGGACATGTTTTTATTTAAATATAAGTAGTTCAACATAATGCCAATGAATTTAAATTTTGCTAATGGTAATAAAGTAAAAACAATGTTTAAATTTGTATCTCACTTTCCTTACAAAAAAAAGCTTATTTTAAAGTTTACACTTCAAAAATCTTCTTTTAAAATGGAGAAGTTTGTACGTAAAAAAGCAAAATATTATTAATTATTTATTAATAAATCGGTACAGGTATTGAAGATATGAACCTTCATTGTAATCACTATTTTATCGATTAAAATAATTTTAATCGATAAAATATGTTACCGATTAATCGAGAAATTAATCGATAAATTTCGCAGCCCTAGTTAAAAGTAAATGTTACACAAGGAAAATCGTTCACTTTTTAAACAATTCACGTATTTAACGTAATATTTAATGACTCAAACATACACACACGTTGAAACTTTTCATTCCGGTTGAAATCTCTATACAATCTACATATTTCATTCAACTCAAATCTCTATACAATCTACATATTTCATTCAACTCAAATCTCTGTACAATCTACATATTTCATTCAAGTTAAATCACTATACAATCTACATATTTCATTCAACTCAAATCTCTATACAATCTACATATTTCATTCAAATCAAATCTCTATACAATCTACATATTTCATTCAACTCAAATCTCTATACAATCTACATATTTCATTCAATTAAAATCTCCAAAGATTCTAAATATTTTATTCTGACTGACTTATCCAAAGATTCTATTTAGTAATAGCCCCCCCCCCTGTTCCGACAAGAGCAGATAATGTCAACTAATGTTCAATAATTAGGTCAATATCATTGTTTTGATCAAATTCTTTGTATCTACACGAATAACTCACTTCCCTTCCTTTCTCTGTCTTTCTATATGTCTTCTCTCTCTCTAATTCTATCTATCTCTCTCTCTCTATCTATCTATCTATCTATCTATCTATCTATCTATCTATCTATCTATCTATCTATCTATCTATCTATCTATCTATCTCTCTCTCTCTCGCTCTCTATTTCCTTTTCACCCCACTCGAAGGTTTACATTTTCGCAGCAGTCATTACTCTTTTTCTTTCTTTATAACTCTATCACACTCTCTGTATCTCTTTTGATCTCTCTATGTATATGTATTATTCTTATTATTATTACTATTATTATTATTACTCCCTGATTCATTTTCTCTCTCTCTTACTCACTCTTCCTGTCTCTCACTATCTTTCTCTCCTTTTCCCTTTTCTTACTTTCCTTTTTCCCTCGGTCTTGTTCAATCATGCAAATTCCACATTTGCCTCTAAATATCTTTTGCGTGGCTGTGCAGAGGAAGAGAATTTTCTTGAAAGGTTAATCTGCCAATGTTTAATCCCGTATCTGACATCAGTTCGAATGCCATGTAGTGCCACATGAGTTCCATTACCGGTGGCTCAGACACCTATTGCCAGGACGGAGTTGCCAGAATGGTCGCTATTGTCCTGGCACATTGCCGTCCTCGGAGATTTCAAGTAACCGTAAAAGAGGAATAACTCAACACTGTGGATGGTAAACAAGGGAGATAATAGCTAGCAAGCCAGTGGACAGGTAGCCTTATAACAAGCGGTAGTCATGGCAACCAATGTTAACATTTTCAAGTAGTATTGTCACCCTATTTAATGTAAAGAAATAGACAAAAGCTGTGTTGGTTTTTTTTTTAACTTTGCAGTAGTCGCTCCATCTTGATGTGTTAGTTATAATAAAAACTTTTTACAAGACAATAAAGTCTGACCTCATGAAATATTTTGCGTCATTGTTAAAAGAAATAAGTTACACACGGTGCATGAATGGCAAGAATCAATCCAGAAATGCAAATGACTGAACGTGTTATAAAAGAGGGAAGGATCCCTTTAGAGATGACAATAACACCAAACGTAGCCAAATAAACAAAGAGCACAATTTTAGTTCATCACAGAGTTGTCTCCTCACGTTGGCGAGTCATCGTTAAATTTAAGATTTTCTCAAAGCTTCTGTAAATTTCTAATCAGAAATGGATTTTTCTTGTTCTCCTCTTAAGGCTATGATTTATTTTCTGAAATATTCTTCAAAATATTCTTTTAAAAACCAGAAAGAAGAACCAGGTGGTGTCTGTGTCGTTTTAAGTTTTGTGCCGCCTCTTTTACCGCCCTGAAATTTTGACGTTGACCGAGTCTGTCCCTCCCATATAAGGAAATAACGGACGGACCACCACTCTGCACCCGCTCTCCTTCGTCACTAGTTGACCTCACGCATGTGGATTAAATCCCAGTCTGACATGATTGATGATATAATGTTTAGGATAAGGATATGTTTTTATACAATACTGTTCGAAATTCCAGCTTTACGTCATTCTGAAAAGCGGACTCTATACGTGTTAAAAAGATAGCACAGAAATCACATGTAGAAATTCACAAACACGATGTACATTTTTTAAAGTAAAATTTCTCTTCACAGTCTCTAAAATTTCTGTTCATCTTCTTTAAATTCCCTCGATGGCTAAGGAAGATTGTTCCATAATTCTGGCACTATTGCTTCATAAAAGTTCTATCCGAGGGACTTTTGTCTGTGACCTCACACACTGGGAACGTTTAAAAGTGACTTCTGTGTGTGACCTCACACACTGGGAACTTTCAGAAGTGACTTCTGTCTGTGACCTCGCACACTGGGAACTTTCAGAAGTGACTTCTGTCTGTGACCTCACACACTGGGAACTTTCAGAAGTGACTTCTGTCTGTGACCTCACACACTGGGAACGTTCAGAAGTGACTTCTGTCTGTGACCTAACACACTGGGAACGTTTAAAAGTGACTTCTGTCTGTGACCTCACTTGACTTCTGTCTGTGACCTCACACACTGGGAACTTTCAGAAATGACTTCTGTCTGTGACCTCACACACTGGGAACGTTTAAAAGTGACTTCTGTCTGTGACCTCACACACTGGGAACGTTCAGAAATGACTTCTGTCTGTGACCTCACTTGACTTCTGTCTGTGACCTCACACACCGGGAACGTTCAGAAATGACTTCTGTCTGTGACCTCACACACTGGGAACTTTCAGAAGTGACTTCTGTCTGTGACCTCACACACTGGAAACGTTCAGAAGTGACTTTTGTCTGTGAACTAACACACTGGGAACTTTCAGAAGTGACTTCTGTCTGTGACCTCACACACTGGGAACGTTCAGAAGTGACTTCTGTCTGTGACCTCACACACTGGGAACGTTCAGAAGTGACTTCTGTCTGTGACTTACTTGACTTCTGTCAGTGAACTTACACACTGGGAACGTTCAGAAGTGACTTCTGTCTGTGACCTCACACACTGGAAACGTTCAGAAGTGACTTCTGTCTGTGACCTCACACACTGGAAACGTTCAGAAGTGACTTTTGTCTGTGATGTAACACACTGGGAAATTTCAGAAGTGACTTCTGTCTGTGACCTCTTACACTGGAAACGTTCAGAAGTGACTTTTGTCTGTGACCTAACACACTGAGAAATTTCAGAAGTGACTTCTGTTTTTGACCTAACACACTGGGAACGTTCAGAAATGACTTCTGTCTGTGACCTCACACACTGGGAACGTTCAGAAATGACTTCTGTCTGTGACCTCACACACATGAATAGTAACGATAAAGAGCTCAAATACATTCTCTTAAATTATTTTCGACTCACACAAGTTTCTTGCTACAGGTCAACATATCAGCCTCTCCCGAACAGCTCGACAAACCTGCCCACCCCTTCTCATCAGGTCAACATATAATGCCAAGGGGACATTACTCAAGTGCTCCAACTTAATCATTAAACCGGAAATGAGAAAATGTAACGTGTTCCACAAGTCAATACCTCAGATTTGTGAAACTTTCAGCATTCCAACCCCAACACTTAGTGAAATTAATCATGAAAGTTTATCACAGTTTAAATTTTGTTGATTACAGGCATTTTCTTATTTAGAAAAAAAAAAAAGAATGATTTATTTAAATCTGAAAAGCCTTAGACTCATACACTTGATACTATGGGTTGACCGGATAGGTTGTTTTTGTTTTTTTTACTATTTGCCGTAACTGGATAGTTTGACCCTAATATTTGCCGGATACGGATTCCGTATTGGGATATCTCCACATTTAAGTGTAAGAGCTAAAATGGTGTATTTTACAACACTCTATTTATTATTTAATTACTATTTATTAAAATCTTTAATATCCAACATATGGTATATGTTATCTGCAATGTCAATCTGTGACACTGTCAACATCAACTTCAACGAAAAACAACGAACTGTGTAGTGTGTACAAAGCCAACAGTGTTGTACTGACTGTGTAGTGTGTACTAAGCGAACAGTGTTGAACTGAGTGTGTAGTGTGTACTAAGCAAACAGTGTTGTATTGACTGTGTAGTGTGTACCAAGTGAACAGTGTTGTACTGACTGTGTAGTGTGTACCAAGAGAACAGTGTTGTACTGACTGTGTAGTGTGTACCAAGAGAACAGTGTTGTACTGACTGTGTAGTGTGTACTAAGCGAACAGTGTTGTAGTGAGTGTGTAGTGTGTACTAAGCGAACAGTGATGTACTGACTGTGTAGTGTGTACTAAGCGAACAGTGTTGTACTGACTGTGTAGTGTGTACTAAGCGAACAGTGTTGTACTGACTGTGTAGTGTGATGTACAAGAAGTCGTGGTCTAGAGCAAAGTGTTGGTCGGCGGATCGGCGCCGGTCCGCAAAAGTTATCAAAAAAGGACCCGAAAAATAAAATTATAATCCTCTATTTGCAACCATTAGTATTAAACCTATAAAATATGTCTATTTTATTTATACAATAAGCACATGCAATGAAACAAATAATTTATAAACTAAATTAAATAACATTTCGCTAGCACGTCAGTACAGGTAAAATAGTGCATCGGTCCCAAAAGCGATGGAAAAATTCCTGTCGGTCCGCCATACTAAAAAGTTTGAGAAACTTTCTTCAATATCTTATGTTGTAAAGTAGGTTTTATACTTGTACTTTCTAATTTAATATTTTTTTCTCGAATAGAAATTGATTTTTTTTTTTACTATACTTTGATGGATTTGAATGATTTCATGATCATCGCTTGTTAATTTGTTTTATCTTGTTATATGTTAATAATTTAATGTATAGCTTAATTTGTTACTTTACTTATTTTTTTAAATTGCAATATTCACAAAAGACAGGAGTTTAAAAATTATAAGACTGATTAAGATATAACACGTGTGACAAGCAAAATTTAATTTTTAAGTTCGCAAATCTAATCACAATGGATATCCGGATCCTTTCCGGATCTGCCATAAGTATTTGGCCCATCCGGATAGAAGAGGACATTCCGATATACGGTCCGCATATCTGGTGTCACGAAATAAAATCTCCCCCAAAATAAAGTCTCCCCCGGAGAGTTTATTTTTAAACAATTTCGCCCCCGGAGAAATTGTTTTAAAATGAAGTCTCCCCTGTTAAAATAAATCCTCCCCTTAATTATTTGAAATTATAAATAATTGTTTTATTAAACTTTATGATTTACAACATAATTTGTATTTGTTCGACATGCATTTGTGTATGATTATTGGGAATTCAACAATCATAAGCTTAGTCAGGGGCGTAGCTATTTGTGGGTTAAGAGGGTGTATGCCCGTAAAGACACATGTTTAGAGTTTGTTAATTGTCGAGAGTTATTTAAAAGGATAACGGACAAATAAAACTGAAATATGAAGATGAGTAATTAATACGAGAACACTGCATCGAAGTCTTTCTTTACGTTTGTTAAACGAGTTAGGATTTAAACGAAAGTTGCTATTTCTATTTGTGCATTATAATAATTAAAAATATCCCTCGTCTTCTACCCTTAGAGTTTATTACATTTACTGCAACAACAAAATTAGCAAATCCAAGTAGCCAAGGTTTGTAAATTAAAAAAATAATAATAATTAAAGTTTACTTTAAAAAAATAGTAAAAAAGCTTTTAAATGGGATTAATTTTTTGTGTAGCCGTCTCAAAAACCACAGCACATGCTAAAATTTAGACACACAAAAATTAGTTTACACGTTTAAACAATGAGTGTCGTAGCTAGGGTTGGAGTCTACGGATAAATTTATTGCGTTGCTCAGATAACAGTATAGGTGAGGCGCACGCTTAGCTAGTTTGAAATTCGCGTGCCGTGGAATTAGTTAGGTCAATTACCCTAGAGTCCAAGAGATTGAAGGTGTAGCTAAGAGGTGGGGTTTTTTTTATTGATGACATGCGCTGTTGTGTGTGTGAAATGATTGTCATCTTGTTTCCCAAGATAGAACAGTCAAACGTGGATAAAGGGAACGTGGAACGTTAATACGTTTAAAACTTTCCTTAATCCTTTTGTAAGCTTATCACTTACTTTCACATTTTTTTACGTATTTGTTTGTAGGCTATTTTATTTAATCGTTTTAAAATTATTTAAGTTAGTGCCTGATATTATTGTAATATCCTGCAATGAATTATTTGAAATGATAAATTTAAATTTAAAGTTTTAAGGCTCACTTTAATAAAATTTTATTTTAATGTAAGAAAAATAGTAGTATTTTCACACACACAAACACACACACA
>MUZC01000617.1:38568-59644 GCA_002072015.1 Radix auricularia | reverse complement strand
CTAACCTTGCTATGAATTACTCTAGTCCGGCCTGACCTTGCCATGAATTACTCTAGTCCGGTCTAACCTTGCTATGAATTACTCTAGTCCGGCCTAACCTACCTTGTCTTCGTCTCTTTTTGTCCTAACGTATCCTTAGCCTGTTGGACTCTTATCCTGATCTGTCCTTGTGCTGGTCTATTATATAATAATTGTAGTCTAACCATGTTAAGGTCTATTCTATAATAATTGTAGTCTAACCATGTTAAGGTCTATTCTATAATAATTGTAGTCTAACCATGTTAAGGTCTATTCTATAATAGTTGTGGTGTAACCAGGTTAAGGTCTATTCTATAATAATTGTAGTCTAACCATGTTAAGGTCTATTCTATAATAGTTGTAGTCTAACCATGTTAAGGTCTATTCTATAATAGTTGTGGTGTAACCATGTTAAGGTAAGTTCTATAATAGTTGTTGTGTAACCATGTTAAGGTCTATTCTATAATAGTTGTGTAACCATGTTAAGGTCTATTCTATAATAGTTGTGGTGTAACCATGTTAAGGTCTGTTCTATAATAGTTGTGGTGTAACTATGTTAAGGTAAGTTCTATAATAGTTGTTGTGTAACCATGTTAAGGTCTATTCTATAATAGTTGTGGTGTAACCATGTTAAGGTAAGTTCTATAATAGTTGTTGTGTAACCATGTTAAGGTCTAATCTATTCTATAACTGTTGTGGTGTAACCATGAAAAGGTCTATTCTTGTTTTTGTTTATTCTTGTCCTAGCTTCGGATATCAAGAATTTCCCTTTGATGTAAGACCGAATAGCTTCCCTTCACGAACCTGTGTCAAAATTAAGTCATCTTTTTTATCTACCATTTCGACTCATTGCTAATTCTATTGTAAAGAAAGAAATATGTAGAATAAAGGCAAATCTGACATTCTTGTTCTTTGCATGTTTAATCGTTTAGTAGCAAAATGGTTTATTGCAATATTTTAATGTTTAGCAGGATTTCACTACAGACTTTTAATTGCGTGGCAAAGTTCCTTTTATGAAATGATCCATTTACTTTGTTATCTTGTGTACATTTTCTCTCTGTTTTAACAACCAATGAACAGACAACTTTTGAAACATATTTTTTAAAAATTTTAAAAATGTTCAGTTTTAACATTTATAAATTGGTTAAAATAAGTGAGGAGAAGTGTACGTCAAGAACTTAATGATTTATTCACCCCAATCAAATCTTTATTGAACTCGGACCTATACTTTTACCAACTAGACGCTTCACATTTGACATATAACAAAACGAGAGGAAGTAGCTAAGATACTCAGAAGGCCTCTGAATATTGGGTTGTGAGAGATGTGTCGAAGCAATCACAAGCCATCACCAGCCAAATTTCGCAGCGAGTCCATAAAGTGAAGAGAAAGCTCAGATTGAAGAGTCAATTCCATCAGCGTAAAAGTGGGAATTTGTATATGCAGCCGAGTGGGGCCAAGGGCAAACTCACACACACACCGTAGACAACCCTCACACACAGACCCCAAGCATTCACACTCACAGAAAAATATCACTCACACACACGACTCATAACACACACAAAGTCACAAGGAGACATACACAGGGCATAACTTTCGTCTTGTGTTTGAGCAAGAACTTGTTGAGATGTTCAGCCATTTGCAGTTATCCATCGAAACCCGTTGGTTGGGGGGTGTGAGCAGACCGGAAGTGGAGATCGTTAAGGCAAACAAACTGGTTGCTAGTCTGATCATGGCCGCGTGTGTGCCCTTAGAGTGAAGGAGTGAAGCTGGCAAAGTGATGATTGTAATTAGTTGTGTTTGTCTGACAACTTTGCTGGTGCCGAGTCCCGTAGTACAGTTGTCTGTTGACACCGGCCACCACTATCTCACTTAGAGTGGCTCCTATCAGGGTTTCTGATAATGGGTGTGCCGGTCCGTAAGTGTGTATGTGGGTGTGTCTGTATGTGGGAGTGTCTATACGTCTATATGTGGGTGTGTCTGTACGTCTGTATGTGGGTGTGTCTGTACATCTGTATGTGGGTATATCTGTACATCTGTATGTCGATGTGTCTGTACATCTGTATGTGGGTGTGTCTGTACGTCTATATGTGGTGTGTCTGTACGCCTGTATGTGTGTGTGTCTGTACGTCTGTATGGGGGTGTGTCTGTACGTCTGTATGTTGGTGTGTCTGTACGTCTATATGTGAGTATGTCTGTACGCCTGTATGTGTGTGTGTATGTACGTCTGTATGGGGGTGTGTCTGTACGTCTGTATGTTGGTGTGTCTGTACGTCTATATGTGGGTATGTCTGTACGTCTGTATGTTGGTGTGTCTGTACGTCTTTTTAGCGCATTTTCGAGAAGTCGAATGCGCTATTGCACCCGTTTTGTCCGTCCGTCCGTCCGTCCGTCATCACCCTTGATCTCAGCATCCATAAGTCCTAGACCCATGAGGTATATATGTTTTTTGTATGTCCTGACCTGCCATTTGTGCATCAACACTCAGTTACTCGATCCGTTAAAAAACCCCGTTAAAACTACCAAAAAATATTTCGAATCGAGAGGTAACACTAGCGCAGGGAACGGCCGCCATTGCCGGAGGTCTAATGCACGATTCTGCAAACATTGAAGAGTGGTGCGAAAGGGTGCAAAAGAATTAGTTGTTTTTTTTTAGTTGACGTCATTAGAATATGTGTAAAAGTTTAGAGAGTTTTACGTCATCATTTGTGGTGACTTGTAGTTAGATTAAAGAGAAAATAATTTTTTTTTAAATGTAAAGAAATGAATTTTAAATAAAAAGAATTTGTCAGGTATATTCATTACACAAGAAAATTCATAAAAATATGTCTAAAATCTAAACACAATTACTGATAACTACATAATTCTGATATCTAACATAAGTACTGATACATAATACGAAAATGCGCTAACACGTCCTGAATTCCAATAGGGACCAGGCTTAACATGATTTTTGTGGGTATGTCTGTCTTTTAGCATGAGTAAGGGTGGTTTAGTTAGTTTTTCTGACTATGTGCGTTAGAGATTAAGTGTCTGACTATTAGTGCGTCCGTTAGCGTGTCTGGTTATAGTTGGGTCTGTCAAGATGTCTGTCTATGGTTGTGTCAAAGAATACTGTTGGTATGTAATTGTCCAACTGTTTTATCTATATTGGTAAAGGTATAAACAAATCACTTTTTAGGCCAAAAAGATGTATGTAGGTTCACAATTTAAAAGAACTTTCAATCTTAGCGTACCGTTAGGTCTACTTGTTACTCTTTTGTACAGACAGGTGTCTAAAACCATTTTTACTTTTAACATCACTGCGTGGCATCTTATAGTTATGGGCTTCAAGGGTTAACAATCCATCTACTTTCGTAGTCATTCTCCCCCTTTATTATGTTATCCTATCTTCTTTCCCTTGACGCCAACCTTGCTTTCAATCAGAAACCTTTCTAAATCACTTCTTTTTTTTCTCTGTCTCTGTCTCTGTCTCTCTCTCTCTCTCTCTCTCTCTCGCTCTCTCTCTCTCTCTCTCTCTCTCACACACACACACACATACATACATACATACACTATGTCAAACACATATAGAAACTCTCTTTTTTACTCTGTCTCTCTCCCCCTCTCTCCCTCAAACAATATCTCAGTTTTTTTTTTACATATTTCGTGTATCTCCCAATCTCAATCCAACTATTTCTCAGTTGTGTTCTAACATGCCCTCTATCTCATCATGTTCATGTATTTGTTACATTTGGGTACTCACTCATTCTTCCACTTACTTTCTAATGTCTCACTCCTCTTATCCTCCCCCTACTCACTGACCGCACAATTTTCTTACTTTTCAATCCTCTCCTGTATCCGTCTCATCAAACTACTTTGTTGATTTCTGGGGCGACGTTTGTCTTTTGGTTTCATCTCGTTCTATCCCTCATGTGTAATGACAGCCATTACCTTCCTTTGTCTGAACAACTATTGAATTACTGGCTCTCCGAGCTCTTGGATTATTTCATAAAGCTTCTACTCGGATACAGAATTCCCATTCTGTAGTATATAAAAGGTGACCTAGATATAGTTATGGTTTTTCAAGGTCAGAAATAAGCCTGATTATCACTTTGAACAACCTAAAAGAAAGTTTTGTAATTGGCCAAATATTCGTGTTGTCTAGACGACTCAGTCTTTCTTTCTCCTGTAATTGTCACTAATGTTCTCTTTAAGCTGCGAGAGAGCCGCGCAGATATACTGATGCCCCACAGAAAGTTTAGAATTATCGCGCAGCAAACTTGTCATCTTCACGCTTAAACTGAAATGCCCTCGTATAGTCTGAAAGTAGGAGCGCCTATAGCAGTCTAAAGTAGGAGCGCCTATAGCAGTCTAAAGTAGGAGCGCCTATAGCAGTCTAAAGTAGAAAGTATGAGTGCCTTTAACATTCTAAAGTAGGAGCGCCTATAGCAGTCTGAAGTAGGGGCGCCTATAGCAGTCTAAAGGAAGGGCGCCTATAACAGTCTAAAGTAGGAGCGCCTATAGCAGTCTAAAGTAGGGGCGCATATAGAAGTCTAAAGTAGAAAGTAGGAGTGCCTTTAACATTCTAAAGTAGGAGCGCCTATAGCAGTCTGAAGTAGGGGCGCCTATAGCAGTCTGAAGTAAAAGGCGCCTATAGCAGTCTAAAGTAGGAGCGCCTATAGCAGTCTGAAGTAGGGGCGCCTATAGCAGTCTAAGTAGGAGTTCCTTTAACATTCTAAAGTAGCAGCGCCTATAGCAGTCTGAAGTAGGGGCGCCTATAGCAGTCTAAAGTAGGAGCGCCTATAGCAGTCTAAAGTAGGAGTACCTTTAACATTCTAAAGTAGGAGCGGCTATAGCAGTCTGAAGTAGGAGCGCCTATAGCAGTCTAAAGTAGGAGCGCCTATAGCAGTCTAAGTAGGAGCGCCTATAGCAGTCTAATGTAGGAGCGCCTATAGCAGTCTAAAGTAGGGGCGTCTTTAACAGTCTAAAGAAAAAGTGTGCCTTTAACAGTCTAAAGTAGGAGTGCCTTTAACAGTCTAAAGTAGGAGTGCCTTTAACAGTCTAAAGTAGCAGTGCCTTTAACAGTCTAAAGTAGGAGTGCGTATAGCAGTCTAAAGTAGGAGTGATTTTTAACAGTCTAAAGTAGGAGTGCGTATAGCAGTCTAAAGTAGGAGTGCCTTTAACAGTCTAAAGTAGGAGTGCGTATAGCAGTCTAAAGTAGGAGTGCCTTTAACAGTCTAAAGTAGGAGTGCGAATAGCAGTCTAAAGTAGGAGTGCCTTTAACAATCTAAAGTAGGAGTGCGTATAGCAGTCTAAAGTAGGAGTGCCTTTAACAGTCTAAAGTAGGAGTGCCTCTAACAGTCTAAAGTAGGAGTGCCTTTAACAGTCTAAAGTAGGAGTGCCTTTAACAGTCTAAAGTAGGAGCGCCTATAGCAGTCTAAAGTAGGGGTGCCTTTAACAGTCTAAAGTAGGAGTGCCTTTAACAGTCTAAAGTAGGAGCGCCTATAGCAGTCTAAAGTAGGAGTGCCTCTAACAGTCTAAAGTAGGAGTGCGTATAGCAGTCTAAAGTAGGAGTGCCTTTAACAGTCTAAAGTAGGAGTGCCTCTAACAGTCTAAAGTAGGAGTGCCTTTAACAGTCTAAAGTAGGAGTGCTTTAACAGTCTAAAGTAGGAGTGCCTTTAACAGTCTAAAGTAGGAGTGCCTTTAACAGTCTAAAGTAGGAGTGCTTTTAACAGTCTAAAGTAGAAGCGTCTATAGCAGTCTAAAGTAGGAATGCCTTTAACAGTCTAAAGTAGGAGCGCCTATAGCCGTCTAAAGTAGGAGCGCCTATAGCAGTCTAAAAGATGGAGTGCATACAACAGTCTAAAAGTAAGAGTGCCTATAACAATCTAAGAGATTGAGTGCCTATAACAGTCCAAAAGATGGAGCGCCTTTAACAGGTCTAAAAGATTGAGCCCCTATAACAGTCCAAAAGAGTCTACTAGACATAACAGCCGGCCTGGAACACAAAGTGACCATAATCTCAAGTGTTTTTTTTTCATACACTGAGCAAAGAGTAACCTCGACAGGGTCTCGGTTGATACTCAAGTGACTTGTCTCTCTCACGAGACTATGACGACTCAGTTGATACTCGAGTGAAATGTCTCTCTCACGAGACCATGACGACTCAGTTGATGACTAGTCTCTCTCACGAGGCTATGACGTCTCAGTTGATGAGTGACTTGTCTCTCTCACGAGACTATGACGTCTCAGTTGATGAGTGACTTGTCTCTCTCATGAGACCATGACGACTCAGTTGATGACTTGTCTCTCTCACGAGACTATGACGACTCAGTTGATGACTTGTCTCTCTCATGAGACTATGAAGACTCAGTTGACGACTTCTCTCTCTCACGAGACTATGACGACTCAGTTGATGACATGTCTCTCTCATGAGACTATGACGACTCAGTTGATGACTTCTCTCTCTCACGAGACTATGACGACTCAGTTGATGACTTGTCTTTCTCATGAGACTATGACGACTCAGTTGATGACATGTCTCTCTCACGAGACTATGACGACTCAGTTGATGACTTCTCTCTCTCACGAGACTATGACGACTCAGTTGATGACTTGTCTCTCTCATGAGACTATGACGACTCAGTTGATAAGTGACTTGTCTCTCTCACGAGACTATGACGACTCAGTTGATGACATGTCTCTCTCACGAGACTATGACGACTCAGTTGATAAGTGACTTGTCTCTCTCACGAGACTATGACGACTCAGTTGATGACTTGTCTCTCTCACGAGACTATGACGACTCAGTTGATAAGTGACTTGTCTCTCTCACGAGACTATGACGACTCAGTTGATGACATGTCTCTCTCATGAGACTACGACGACTCAGTTGATGACTTGTCTCTCTCATGAGACTATGACGACTCAGTTGATGACATGTCTCTCTCATGAGACTATGACGACTCAGTTGATGACTTGTCTCTCTCATGAGACTATGACGACTCAGTTGATACTCAAGTGACTTGTTTTTCTCACGAGACTATGACGACTCAGTTGATACTCAAGTGACTTGTCTCTCTCACGAGACTATGACGAGACCATGAGATGCAGGTCCGGCAAGTAACGTCAATGATAACAAAACATGTGGATTCCTACTTCAGACTGGCAAGGTCTAGAACAAGCTTCCATAAGAACATTTAAGACTGCGGTAGTTAGTTTGGAAACTCTCTACAGTGGTACTTGTTGATTGCTAGTCGTTGTAGCCACGCTGAATGATTTCAATCGAACTATATTTAGAACATCTTATAATGCAATGGATGACATTTGACGTTGACGAATGCGACCAATGAAATAGAATTTTTAAAAAAAATATTTTCAACGCATTCCCCCATGGGACAAATTGCGTTTATACACGTGAAAAGGCTTTTCCTATCAGTTCGAGTTTGCACAAGCAAAAACTTCTGAACATTTGGCATTTGCCAATCTGAAACAGGTCTGGAGATCTACATACATCTCTGTCAAAACAAAAGTAAAGATCTTTAACACCAACGTTAAAACGGTCTTACTTTATGGATCCGAAACAATGCGAACGACAGAGACAACAAAAAATAGACTCTAAACCTTTGTTAACAGATGCCTTAGAAATATTCTGAAAATAAAATGGTACGACAAGGTCGAAAACTCCAAACTGTGGGAGAGGTGTGGACAAAGGACAGTAGAACAACAAATCATGGAAAAGGAAATGGAGATGGATTGGACACACCCTTCGGAAAGATAACAGCAGGGTGAGACAGGCCTTAGATTGGAACCCCCAGGGCAAACGCCAGCGAGGAAGACCCAAGCGTACATGGAGACGGAGCATGTTAGATGAGGCTGGAAGAACTGGAAAGAGCTGGGAAGAATTGAAACGACTGGCAAAGGACCGTGCACAGAGGCGAGCTTTGACAGAGGCCCTATGTTCCACAAGGAACCAAAAGGACAAATGATGATGATGATATCAGTTCAAGTTTGCACAAGCAACAACTTCTGAACCATACCAAAAAGAGGGTTCGGGTCTTTAGCAAACATGTTAAGGAGGTCCCAAGGATATGCACGGGCAACAAATTCACGAAAAAAAATAGCGAAAAATAATTTCTAAAAACTGAAGAATATCATTATTATGTACATTTTTCACCAACCTTAACATCTATCTCGTAGAAAAAAAACACCACCAAACGATAGCTAAAATTTAAAAGAAAGTTGGATAAGGAATTTTTGAAAAATTCTGTTTTTGCTCGACTCCCGTAATTTCAGCAGCAATTGGTAGATAGCAATGGTTTTGTTTAGTTTCAGAATTATTGATTTGAAATTACTCTTAATGTAATCTAGTATGATTTCCCTTGAATAAAAAAGTCGGAAATTCTTTGTTTGAAATTTCTGATAAATGCTCCTTGAGTTTTGATTATTTGTTATATTATTGACTTTTCTATAATTTTATTTTCTTTGATTCTTTGGACGACTTTTCTCGCTCTTTTCACTTAATTATCTCCATGTTCAAATCATCGTCGAAAACGCTGCAGACTTGCTCAAAATTACCTGCTACGAATACGTAAAGTTCTGTTTGTTTATGCAGCAATCGAGCACCGGAGGAAATCTTTTCTTACTGAATAACTTCAACTTTCTAGTGAAATTGTTTGATTTTTCAACTAATTTCAGATGTTTTAAATTTATTTAGACCCAATGTTATTCATTTTATTTATTTAAATGCCGCCGGATATAAAACTAAATCTGTGCATACCTTGGGCCATCCGGTCATGATATTTGAGAAGCAAGTCAAGTCCACCATTATTTTGTTTTGAGGCGAACCCGTTCCCCGTGCAGGTAGGATGTAATCACCTGTTAACAACGTTGTTTAAACAGTGTGATTGACACGACCCGGCCAGATCTACCTGGGTACGCTGGTCCCGGCAACACTTGAATCTAAGTGTCTGCGCTTCTTCGGTTTATTCATCAATGGGCTGGATGGGGTGTGGGTTGGGGGGACAATATCCTTACAAAAACATCCTCTAATTAATCGATTTAACGGACGCATGATTGTACTTCCGGTTTTGTTTTTGTGTCGTCCCCAGGTGTCTAACGCCCCAATGTATAATAGGAAACCCAATTAGCACAAGAAAAGGAAGAAATTCATTCAAATAGTTTGAGACGAATGGCTTTTCGCTTAAAATTAACTGCAATCCGCGTTAACTATCGTACGGCGAGGGAACCTTAATGAAAGTGGGCCGGAAGTTGTACAGTTGGGCGCAGTCTCTCTATGGGGAAATTATCAGCGAAGTTGCCAGGAAACGTTGAGGTTATTTGGGCGTGGTGCGGCCAGGTTGGAAATTGGAAGTTACCAAACATTGTATCGTGACATTCAACGGTAAAACAATTTGTTCCAAATGTAGACTCGCCCAGTAACGACCTCCCTTAGGGAAGCGTGACATGCATGTTTGAAAGTGAACCTCAGCACTTCCTAAAATAGTTGAACTTTTGTTTCCAAAAATACTTTTATACATTCACAGGAAATATTTTGGTAATTCCCGGCCAATTTATCACCATGTAAAAAAATTGAGATTACTATACTGTGGGATCTAAAATTTTATACTACAGCTCCAACAATGATTTTTTTTATTGACTACATTTTCAATATATCTGTTCCAGTGCACTTGAATGATCCTTTCGTTCCCAAACATCAATAATTTTTATGCTAGAACTTACTAACTCGGGAACCTTTAAATGTCTTTGAACTTCTGATTTGTGATACTGTCAATCTCTGATTTGGTATTAAAGAACTCTCTGATTTGGGGTATTATATCGTCGAGAATTTAGGGCGGGCGACCCGCGGGGTTTAGGCGTCACAGGGTCTGGCGAGCGAGTCCAGACGGCCAGGGGTGCAAATGTGACGTTCGGATATTATCTGGCTTGATGTGGGAATCAAGGCTTTGATAGACGGAACTGACCAGGTGTTAGGTATGGCAGACCGAGCGACTCGGGAAGGGGATTACTGACCAGTGATAAATTACGTCAAACCAACACACCCCGTCTTCTCGAGGGGAGGTACAAGATTGATTGACATTTTGACTTTCGGACAGTGGGAGTTGGGGGCGGAGTCTGACAGGTATTAGAGGGACGCACAGACTCAGACCAGGGACAACACTCAGGACACACGGACTGATAGAAAGAGATAGGAATAGGTAATGAGTTAGGGACGAGTGTAGTTAGATAGTACAGAAGTTAAGAAATTAAACATAAATTAATTGTGCATTCTGTCTTGGAGTTTTAGAGATTGGATAAAAAGAAATCAAGTGTCTGAAGTTTACAGTAAAAGAGTGAGAGTAGATAGAGACATTAAACGAAGAACACACCAGGTTCTCCACAATATCTTGTTAATTTGGAATCCCTCAAATCACTCGTTTGGGATCCCTGAACTCCCTGATTCTGGACGATAGAACTAACTAATTAGAGATGCTATAATATATCAAACGTTTACTCCCTTGACACCCATACACTGTTTGCCAAATGAATTCTCTCCACACAAAAAACCTCGTCTTCCTGCTACATGTTTGACGAATAGCTTCTGTATCAATTGTTTCACTTTATTCGTTCAACAATTCATGTGTTAACCATAGGCATGTCAAGTTATGTACTAGGGGAATAAAGGCAGTGTCGGTACAACGCCTTGTTCATTGAATGGAGTAAAAGGAAAACCTTAAATTAAGTGTTGACACATTACGTGTGTACATCAACACACATTTCACCAACACACATTTCATAAACACACATTTCACGAACACACATTTCACAAAAACTACCGTCACACATTTCAAGAGCACAACGTCGACTTTCATTTGGTCTGTAGATAAAGGTCAATGCATGCTGATGACCCCTCGGCACGAAAGTATAATTTGTATTCCTTTTGGACTGAACTGACCAATATGGAGAGAAAAAAAATAGGTTATAAAAAGCTGTTCTCAACCATTAATTTCTACTTTTAATGACAGCCCTATGTCACTGGAAGTTTTTATTCTGTGCACTTTAGTAAGCTGAGCGCTCCTCCCCCTTCCTATTGACTCCACCCCTAGGATTGTGACACTTGCCTTGTCACGTGATTTGCATACCGGTAATAGGCCCTGCAAAAAAAAAAAAAAAAAAAAAAAAAAAAAAGTTTAAGAAATAAATAAAAAAATTGCCATCAGACGAGGTCGTTAGGACAACATTCAAACACAACTCGTGTCTCGTCTGCTCCATTTTGGGCTTAACAAAACGAGGCTTGCAATAACCTTTTTAGGGAGGGGGCTGTATGGGGGCTGTGTGCTGGGATTTAATTTTGGGTGTTTCGTCAACCAAGACTAGAGAGATGGGGAAATATTCGGATTGCGAAAAGAGCAACAACAAAAAAAATGAGCAGGAAAATGGTGAAAGAATGTAAGCAATAATCAGGAAGACAAACGCACAGTAATAACCTCTGACCCATGGGGCCACTGAGTGTTGACCTACCAGGCCTATGATTAGAGTCGATCATCGGGATGACTTTACTCGTTTGGTCAGCTGATGATCCCTTTATTGGTGGATCAATGACCAGTGGTCAGAGAAGTGAAGAGTTACAGTGGAGCGATCTTTGAGGGGAGGGAACACTCTAGAATCTGGAGATGTTGGCCAGATCGTTATAACCACGTCGATGTAAAGTTTTTAAATACGTCATCTCAACTGGCGATAAATTTAGGTCAAAATGGCTAAAAGAATCAGATCTAAAAGCAGTAAGATGAGAAATGTTGGTGCTAGCTTTGTCCTATTAACTTTAAAACGTGAGAACCCTCATGGAGTCTGTCGGCTCCCCCCCTCCCCCGGCCTCCTCTAAATTCACAAACTAAAGAGAGCCAAAAACTTCTAATTCGTAACTAAAATAAGCTCAGTATGGCTCTAGGCGGGTTCAGTCAATACAACAACAGTTGGGCAAGGAAATGAAAACAAGGCGCTGGAATCAGTCGGACTGTGGCCATCAAACCATTTCAACCCCGGGGGTGGGGGAGACGGTTGGTGGGTGGGGAGGGTGTGTAGGGGGAGGCAGTAAACCAGCGACGTCATAGATAAATGGCCGCTGGTCAGCAGTCCGAATTCTCCGGGGTCACGCGTCTCATATTCAAGTCCGAGAAAAACATATTAGGAAGATGGTCTGGATTGATTGGAGAGGGCGTCAGGCTATGGTGGGCTGAGGGGGATATTAGAACGGGGGAACCAGAAGAGTGGGCAGACGCAATAACCGTTAACAGATTCTTATATTCTTGGGCATCAAAAGTTCTAAGGGTGCAAAGCCTTGACTGTACGAGTTCTCACCCGTTTTTAAAGATGGTGTGTTGTTATTTATAGAATTGTAGACCAGTGTCATAAAAGAGGGAAGAGTGTAATCGGCCTGTTGTGTTACTTATATAAGGATTTTTTTGCTTTGTTTTAGATGCACTAAAATGACTTGCGGGAGGAACTTTGTGTATTGTAGATATCTCACTGAGTTTTCATACAAGACCATGATCTGTGGAGGTTTGTTGAATAGACATGTAAGCAAAGTTTAGCAAATGGACTGTCAAATGAATGTACTGAGAAATGAGAGATGACTTTATTTCCGATCATTTTGTTTTAAAGGAACTTGGCTGACGCCGCGTAATATATCAACACCACAAACAGACATGAAAATACCGCGCTCAGACATGAAAACCTTATGACCTCCACCATACAGACATGAAAACCTTATGACCTCCACCATACAGACATGAAAACCTTATGACCTCCAGTACACAGACATAAAAACATTATGACCTCCACGATTCAGACATGAAAACCTTATGACCTCCAGTACACAGACATAAAAACATTATGACCTCCAGCACACCGACAAAAAAAAACTATGACCTCCCATTATTTGGTCACAATTTCTCAGTTTCTCTGGTTGATATTCAAGACAAAGAAACTCTAATCGTTTAAATTTCTTTTGAAATGCCTAGATAGGTAAAAAGATAAAAATCATTCTCCCCTTAATGAACTTCTTTACTTCCAGTTCTAGAACTTTCTGATTCATTGACTATAAATAATACGGTTGACTTAGATCGTCGAGTCATCAAAATTGACGGACAAGAGACTTACGTAAAGATAATGACAAGCATGTTATGAGACACAGAGTAAGAGACAGAGAGGAGAGGTAATGAGGGAGAGAGAGGGAGACGGGGCGACAGGAGAGAGAGACTTTTATATTATCACCAGTCTGATCTTATTTTGTTGTTTTCAAATTCAGCGGGTTACTACTATGTTTTTTTAAATATTTTAGGCTGAATGTGTGTATTATTTTATGTTGAATATGTGTATTATTTTATTTTGTCCTTGAAGATCAGATAGTAATCAGGCCCATATATAGATGTGATTGATTTCGAAAGCTCTTACTCGGGTAGAGACTTTCTTTGTTATCTGGGTCGACTACTTAAAGTGATTTGTGTTTGTCTAACGAAACACGTTTTAATCAAGGATTTCAATTAAGCAACACAATTGGCCATAGAGACACAAACATTATCTGCATATCTGACAATTATTTGGCATGTTTGAGAGAAGTCAAATAACCCTGAGTTTTTAACAAAGTCATGAACAGATTTTTTAATATTAAAATTTTCATTCATTTTAATGGGTTTGTGTGCATGTGGTAACAATGTGATTGGGGAATGATAAAATAATTAGTTTTACTAAAGTGAGTTATCATATCAACACATTTCAATCACTTCACTTTTGAGAAGTCGGAATCCATATTTCAGATTTAACACTTATCCAAGATGTCACATGATTGGTTAAGAGAGATCACGTGAGGTGCTAGACCAGAATGCTTAGCGGGTCAAAAGAGTGTGTGTGTAGGAGATTGGAGATAGACTTAATTTGTTTCACTGATGAATATTATATGTAAAAAGAGTGTACATACGTTCAAGTATTGGATTAAAGTTAACTGTGTTACCAGGGACTTGAATGTTGTTAATGAACGAGTGAATCAACTGTTAATTAACGCCTACAAGTAAGAAAGTGGCCCAAAAACAAATTAGTTACACAATACTTGTGTTGACGCTTAACGCGAACAATGTCTAAAATAGAGATAACAAAAACATTTTATTTATCTTATCTTATATCTTACAGACGCCCCTTCTGTGCAGAAGATTATTGCGTCCTACGTATTTATATGGTTTATGTTTATTCCTGTATTCTTACTAGAGTTTTAAATGATGATAAAGTGTTGGCTTTCCTGGTTTCTTCAGGCAACCCATTCCACGCCCGAATACCGGACGGAAAGAAAGAAAACTTGTATGTGTTTGTTCTTGCATATGGAATAAGAAAGGTGTTGTTATCTTTATGTCTATCTGAGGGTTGTATTAAGTTATCTTTGTGTTGTATTTCTAAATTAGAATTAATTGCCTTATGTATAATTACTAATTTACTCTTGGTTCTTCTATCCTCCAGTGTTTCAAGGTTTAATGATTTAACTAATGGTGTTACTCTTGTCAGTTTTGAATATTCTCCAGAAACGAATCTTGCAGCTCTTTTTTGGATTTGTTCTAACTTATCAATATTTTCTTTGGTGGATGTGTCCCATACAGAAGATGCATATTCTAGTAAAGGTCTCACCAGGGTGAGGTAGCATTTTTGTTTTATATCTTTGTTACATTTGTAAAAGTTTCTTTTTATAAAGCCTAAGGTTTTGTTTGATTTTTTAATAACTTCATTGACATGGGGGTTCCATGATAGTTTCTCATTTATTATGACTCCTAAGTATTTTGCATCTTTAGTTTGGGTTAGTTCTTTTCCATGAATGAAGTATTTTGAATTTATTTGTTTCTTTTTCTTTGTTACTCTTAGCAGTTGACATTTTTCTGGGTGGAAGGACATACTCCAGTTAGTTTCCCATTTTATTAAGTCATCTAAGTCTTTTTGTAAAATTTTGCTATCTTGTTCTGACTTGATTTTTCTATAGATTATACAATCATCAGCAAATAACCTAACTTTAGTTCCTGTTGAGATATTGTTGGGTAAGTCATTTATATAAATTAAAAATAGTAAGGGACCTAAGACAGTTCCTTGTGGAACTCCAGAGTTAACCTTTATTGGTGTAGATTTAGATCCATTAATTATTACAGTTTGCTCCCTACCCAATAGAAAATCTTGGATCCAGTGATGTAAGGGACCTGAGATTCCAAAGTATTTAAGTTTTTTAAGTAAACTAAGGTGGTGAACTTTGTCAAATGCTTTTGAGAAGTCTAGTAATATTTGTTAGTGGATATCACGGCTGCGTGTTGCTGAGAAAATGTTTGGGACTTATGGAGAATTTTTACCTAATGGCGGGAAAGGTTTCCTTTAAAATTTGAACACGTTAAATAATAACCAGTATTTTGACTAAAGAAATGTGCACAACAATTATGGTACATTTAAACATTTTGTATCAGAACTAAAAGATCTAACTATAACCCGTTTGTCGTCTGAACTAAAAGATCTAACCTTTACCCGTTTGTCGTCTGAACTAAAAGATCTAACCATTACCCGTTTGTCGTCTGAACTAAAAGATCTAACCATTACCCATTTGTCACCTCAACTAAAAGATCTAATACCCGTTTGTCGTCTGAACTAAAAGATCTAACCATTACCCATTTGTCACCTCAACTAAAAGATCTAACCATTACCCGTTTCTCGTCTGAACTAAACGATCTAACCCCTACCCGCTTGTCGTCTTAACCAAAGTTTTCAAACAATAGAATAAAACAACTTTGAGACTTCAACTGATGATGTCACTAAAAGTTCCTGTGAGAGTTGATTTTTTTTCTTCCGAATGTCCATTTCCGGTTCAGGTCACGGATTCTCACGCGCTCAACAAAAGATTTAATCGTCACGTCATTTCCGGTAATGCCAACCTGCAGCAAGCCAAGGCTTAAACAGTTGCTAGTTTTATTCATTACACGCAACACCCCAACCCTTACCGCCCCTTTCCCACAGCACAACGCCCCTGTTTCCCCACAATCACCCGAACCGGTTAAAAAATCGATGCAAAAAATTAACTGTCAAATAAAATAGCATTTCTCAACCACCCGAATAATCACGTGATCATTGATGTCAATTCCAACTGCACTAACCGACGACAAAATACGGGATTAAAATTGAGACCATTGCTATGGGCGCCAGGATTGGGCTGCCATCAGTGGATACGAGATCATTGAAATAGAACTATTTAAATTAATTACTCTGGTCTTGGCAGATTTTGTTCGCTGGTCAAAGAGGTACCAACGGTAAAAGTGAAGTACTTTACTCTGTAACGTGGTAATCTATACACGTGCTTGACACCGCTATGTATAGGTCAGTAAAACAGTTCGTGGGAGGACTCAAAGATAGGACTTAGAGGACTACATAATCGGTTGGGAGAGAGTGTCTAACAGGGGTAGAGGCAATGTTGCACCTATGCAATACTGGACTTATGCAATGTTGGACTTTTGCAATGTTGGAGTTTGGATATGTTGCACTTGTGCAATGTCAAAATTAGACAATGTTTGACTTATGCAATGCCGGAATTAGGCAATGTCGGAGAGGGAAGGAGAAATAATGGGTATTTTAATCATAATGGTTAAGTCTTGATGAGAAGTTTGACAAGAGTAGGTCAGTAGGTCATTGATAAAATGTGGGGTGATATTAAAAAGTCTGCAATTTTAGGATGGGTTAACGTGATTATAATTAAAGGAACAAATAATCTTCCACAATAGTGAATGATGAAGTTAGGGACATTAAATTGTATATTAAAATTCTACTTTTAATGTTAATAAAAATGTTTTCCTTTATATGACGCAAATTGTTTGCCAGAGTCCTACAAATATCAAATATTGTAATGAAAAATTAAAATTATGTTAAAATTGTGAGACTTTTATATTGTGTGTACTGCCATCAGGGTGTATGGTTCGCTGTACTACTACCACGGTTAATATGTTTTGGAATTGAACATTTAACATTGGGAAATGTTTATAAAGACGGTGCGGGTTAATTTCCAAATTGTAGAAAAATAATTAAGTGTTAAACTTAAGTAAACAGTTGGTTACTTAGTAATTAGTTACGGTCTGAAAAGTACTGCGAATACTAGAATACAAAAGGTCTACGAACACCTTTAAGAGGACCAAGCTCAGCGGTCCGGTGCCCACATACCGAGGTCATTAAATTGGTGTAACACTTTGAGGTCATGGAAACTGGGTAGGCGATTATTGGTGTAAGTCGAGAAAGTTACGGAAAGTCGGTTGTGTCTCCATCTTACAATATTCCATTTAGGCTTTACAAAGATGATTTTAGTTGAGCTCTTAATATAGCATAACGTCATGTCAGCGTTGAGAGGCAAAGTTAAAGTTATTATTTACCGTTTCAAGATCCGGTACAGGTGTTTTCAGGTCACATGCTACATTACTGCATATTTTCCTCTGATTGGCCAACTTTCAACAGCTAACATTTCTCACACCTGAACATAACAACAACGCCATTCTTCAACCTTCCGTTGATGTCTTAATGATCATCCTTTAGAAAAATTCTTCTCTCATAAATACGACAAACAGTTAACATAAAACCCAAACCCACGAGTTTTTAACCACCAAACTTTTTGTCTCGGCTCAACTTTTATTATTATCATTGTTAAGGATTTAATGCACGAGTTAATCTGTAATTGGAAATCGTCATCAAAATTGTAAGTTGCCTGTAAATTGTATTACATTATTCCATACGAGATGTTATCTGGGTTAATTGCATATAGGCGTTTGTACCGCTTTACTGACATGGCGCAATAATTCATATGCTGGCGGTAATTGGATAGAACTACTTTCCTCTTGTCAGCCAGTACGTCTGCAGTGTACCGGAATGACCCAATCTCTGAGATGTATAGCATACTTGTCCCCCGTCCAACCCCCTCCCCCCGACCAACAAACACAGACATCTCAACCATTGTACGTGTTGATGCTTGCTGCCATTAAACCAACTTTTGGTGTACTCGTGAAAACACCAGGAGATGTAACGAGCAGACGCAACAAATAACCGCTTGCCATCGATCTAGTCATCGATTTCTGATTGATGGAGCACCGATACTGTCAGATCAAAGAGGAATAAGTGTTTTGACGACACGGAATTTCTTTAAGTCCTGGAGTGATTACACGGAGTCTTTGACCCGAGAGGAAGGAGGGGAGGGGTGGAGGACAAGGAGGAACATGGAGTTTATCGTTACAGCCGGATTTAGCGGACAACTAAACATGGATTACCTATTAGTGTCTTAAGTCAATGTTGTTATAACAACTGAAACATGGATTACCTATTAGTGTCTCAAGGCAATGTTGTTATATACCTAAAATATGGATTACCTATTAGTGTCTCAAGGCAATGTTGTTATATACCTAAAATATGGATTACCTATTAGGGTCTCAAGGCAATGTTGTTATAACAACTCATACATGGATTACCTATTAGTGTCTCAAGTCAGTGTTGTTATAACAACTCATACATGGATTACCTATTAGTGTCTCAAGTCCTTGTTATAACCCCCGGTGTTTATGCACACCAATCAATGATAAAAAGATAATGGGCCATGTATTAGACAATAGCTGGGGCCATGTGTTAGACAATAGCTGTGGCCATGTGTTAGACAATAGCTGGGGCCATGTGTTAGACAATAACTGTGGCCATGTGTTAGACAATAGTTGGGGCCATGTGTTAGACAATAGCTGGGGCCATGTGTTAGACAATAGCTGGGGCCATGTACTGGACAATAGCTGGTGCCATGTGTTAGACAATAGCTGGGGCCATGTACTGGACAATAGCTGGGGCCATGTGTTAGACAATAGCTGGGGCCATGTGTTAGACAATAGCTGGGGCCATGTGTTAATGTTGGGCTTGTCACGTACAAACGACATCTATAATAACGGTCTTGCCCAACATTCATTCCCTCACATACAGCGAATACCTGATCTTGCTGGTCTACCAGCCGACATGTTCACTCTTACGCTTCTCCTCATTTCTTGTCAAAACACTTTTCTTGTTTACTAGTTGTCCCCCTTCACCCGCATTAAATCCCTTTATTTTTCTCTATGTAGAAGGGACGGGGAGTACCTATTAAATCCCTTTGTCTATGTAGAAGGGACGGGGAGTACCTATTAAATCCCTTTGTCTATGTAGAAGTGACGGGGAGTACCTATTAAATCCCTTTGTCTATGTAGAAGTGACGGGGAGTACCGATTAAATCTATCTTTGTCTATGTAGAAGTGACGGGGAGTGCCTATTAAATCCCTTTGTCTATGTAGAAGTGACGGGGAGTACCTATTAAATCCCTTTGTCTATGTAGAAGTGACGGGGAGTACCTATTAAATCCCTTTGTCTATGTAGAAGTGACGGGGAGTACCGATTAAGTCTATCTTTGTCTATGTAGAAGTGACGGGGAGTACCTATTAAATCTATCTTTGTCTATGTAGAAGTGACGGGGAGTACCGATTAAATCCCTTTGTCTATATAGAAGTGACGGGGAGTACCTATTAAATCCCTTTGTCTATGTAGAAGTGACGGGGAGTACCTATTAAATCCCTTTGTCTATGTAGAAATGACGGGGAGTACCGATTAAATCCATTGACTCTGTGTGTACCTCCTCCAAAGCAGATTTCCTTTTACTGAAAGATTAACGCTGCGCTACATGCGATAAAAACCTCAACAGTTAAACCGTTCGGAGATTATGATGGCGGATTTCTCCTTAAGCCCTCCCCTTCTGTAAGCTCTTGACTTCAATAAAAAGTTCCCTGGTGTGTTACACGTAGAAATATTCGCTTCACAGCAAGTAGAGATCTTTAAAGTTTTACAATGATCTGGTTACAGTGTATAGGATTATGTTTCACAGCAAGTAGAGATCTTTGTAGTTTTACAATAATCTGGTTACAGTGTATAGGATTATGTTTCACAGCAAGTAGAGATCTTTAAAGTTTTACAATAATCTAGTTACAGTGTATAGGATTATGTTTCACAGCAAGTAGAGATCTTTAAAGTTTTGAAATGATCTGGTTACAGTGTATAGGATTATGTTTCACAGCAAGTAGAGATCTTTAAAGTTTTACAATAATCTGGTTACAGTGTATTAGATATTTTTTCTTAGCAAGTAGATCTTGTTGAAGTTTTACAATAATCTGGTCACAGTGTATGAAGTTAGCTGTAAACCCGTGATTCGGTATCATGGTATCGATCAAAGCATCAGGTGGGTGTATATAAAGTAAAGAGTTATCGTCAATCTCTAAATGACTAGTTCGGCATACTGTCATTCCAATGCCGTTGTAAGAGTATTTCCTATAGTTACACACCGGACAAGTTCTAGCTGGAGTTATCGTTCGTCTTTAATAAATGAAGAAAAGAGAGTCATTGGTTTAGTAGCGTTTTGAAAGTAGTTCTACGGAATCAAACAGATATAATTATTGAATCAACCCATAGATAAGATAAGATTTATTGACCATGTCAATCGTTGTCCAAAAGATTTATTGACGATGTCAATCGTTGTCGAAAAGATTTATTGACCGAACAAATCAATACGGTTAGATAATAGGATTATTGAATTTTTTTATCAAACCAATCGAAGAAGTTGGGATTTTTACAAAAGCGATCGAAAAATATAGGTTATTTGGCAACAGTAATCGATGAATAGAACATAAAGTGTCTAAAGAAACTAAAGAATATACTACACAATGACAAACCCCTTGATGAAGTTTGATTTTTTGTTTTTACAGATTATGCAGTGGCGTATATTTATCTATTAACGATTAATTTCTCAATTAATCGTTAAAAAATTATCGATTAAAATAATTTTAATCGATAACACTTCGATTCAAATTGAAGAAAATATTTATAATATATTTTTTCATTTTATTAAAAATAATTAATAAACAATATAATAGCCCATATCACATGATCTGTATCGCTGAAGAATTGTTAACTTTTCAAAATTTAACGATTAAATTTAAAGTAATCGTTATTAGCCTTCTTTATATATATATATATATA
>MUZC01000617.1:3729-23500 GCA_002072015.1 Radix auricularia | reverse complement strand
TTTTTTTTTGTTGTTTTCCCTTGACCTGTTGCGGTCGAGAGACGGGTGGAGGATTCCCGAGGTTGTCTGCCCCTTTTGTGTAGTGAGTTTGTTTGTGAGCGGCGGCGAGTTCAAGCCACACAGACCGTGTGACCGGTCCTTGACCTGTGTGTTTTCATCTGGTCAAAAATATGAGGTTTTCTTGTTCCGTCTCTTTAGAGAAGGTTCTAGCCCTGTCTTGTTGTTGTTGACTTGTCCTGTTCTCGAATAGTATTCGAGAAACTACTAGAGTTGTCTTGAGCTCGACGCGCGGTGGACTATAAAAAGACCGCCCGTATAACGTTGAGGGGGATAAGACATACGGAGACAGCCGAGAGACAGTATCGCGGAGACTGTGCGTGACCCCTGCGTGGTATCGTTAGTGTAAGTTGAGATTTTTCCTTTTCAAGGCCTTGCTGGTAATTGTAGTTATCTTTTAAAACTCTTGAAGTGTAATATTTTTACATGCCATTTTTGTAAAAGGGTTTAGTCAACCTCTCAATTCTGTATTGAGTAGATGTTTGTGTTTTTTTGTTGCTTGTAACTTAATGTGATTCCTTTAAAAGTACTATTTGATTTATATTTTATTAAACATTCAGCTAATATTTTACTTTCCGATTTCTTGTGTTATTCATTGTAAGTCTGTGGTTAAATTCAGACTTAAGATAGTGACACAACGGCTTTTTCTATTGTCACGTTCCCCTAGACAAGCCAATACAAATTAGAATAGATGTAATTCAATTCGTAATACGTGACAGAATGTTTCTGTGGGATTGTTACTTAGTGAATGTTACTGTGGGATTGTTACTGTGTGAATATTACCGTGTGAATGTTACTGTGTGAATGTTGCTGTGTGAATGTTACTGTGTGAATGTTACTGTGTGAAATTTACTGGGTGAATGTTACTGTGTGAATTTTTCTGTGGGATTGTTACTGTGTGAATATTACTGTGTGAATGTTACTGTGTGAATGTTACTGTGGAATGCTGATTCTAAAAGAAGATAACGATTTTAACATTTCTTATCATCGTTATTGTTAGACCTCAATTACGTTTCTTTTCGTTGACTTCTGAGAGTTACGTTAAATTACGTTAAATTACGTTAAATTACGTTTAATTACAGAATTGAGTTTCAATAGAATCAAACTTGATTCTATAACAAAACAACTTATGCTACCAAACACAACTGTTTGTGCTAAACGCAACTCTCGTTGTAAACCGGAAGTGTCATGATCATAACGTCAGATTCACACCTCGCTACGTAAAGTAATTAAACAACGTGTGAGACACGGAAGAAAAGGGGGACAATGACAAGATCTCTTCCAGAACTTGCCTGCTTCATTAAGATTGTATTCAGCCTCGCAGCACACGCTCAGTCAGTTTCACATTTTATTATAGACACCATATTTAATTCCGTTGATTACACATAACATACAAAGTATATCCTCAACTAATATATTACATTCATTTAAATCCATAATGATGGCTTTGTTTCATCATCCGGTAGAATCTATGTAATTTATGGTACAGCAATTTATTTTAATCAATTAACAAAAATATTCACTTTCTTTCATAGGAATATAGCTTACTATCATTGGAAATAAGCTTACTATCCTTTGAAATATTGCTTACTATCATTGGAAATAAGCTTACTATCCTTTGAAATATTGCTTACTATCATTGGAAATAAGCTTACTATCCTTTGAAATATTGCTTACTATCATTGGAAAATTTCATTGGAATAAAACTTTAAAACGTTGAAATATTTAGATATAACTATTTATTTTGTGGAACATCGTTAACTTTCACTGCAATATAACATAATATTATTGATATATAACTATAATATAACTATAATTATAATAATGTATGATAGCCAATAGATAGCAAATGATAGACCAAAACGACGGATGTCCTAATTCGAGAGCTACTATTTGCGGATGATGCGGCACTAACAGCACATACAGAATCTGGTTTGCAACAACTCGTGTCAAGCTTCTCCAATGCCTGCAAAGAATTTGGTCTGCAAATCAGCTTGAAAAAGACAAACATCATGGCCCAAGACACTCGACCTCCTCCTACCATAAATATCGATAATGAAAACTTGGAGGTTGTGGACAGCTTCACCTACTTGGGATCCAAGGTCTCCAATACACTGTCCATTGAAGAAGAAATAAACAGCAGAATTGGCAAGGCAGCCGCAACAATGGCTAAACTAAATAAGCGGGTCTGGCAAAACACCAAGCTAACGGAGAAAACCAAACTGTGCGTCTATCGAGCCTGTGTCATCAGTACACTACTATATGGGAGCGAGACATGGACCACTTATACATCACAAGAGCGTAAGCTTAACAGCTTCCATTTGAGATGCTTGCGCCGCATCCTTGGTATTAAATGGCAAGAAAAAGTACCTAATAGTGAGGTACTAACGCGTGCCAATACCCAAAGCATGTTCTCAATTCTTAGTGAAAGACGCCTGAGGTGGCTAGGACATGTCAAAAGAATGAGCCCCGGCCGCATCCCGAAGGACCTCCTATATGGTGAACTTGCTTCAGGAAAGAGGAAAACAGGTCGCCCACGCTTGCGATTTAAAGATGTCTGTCAAAGGGACATGAAAGCAGCCAAAATACATACAAGTGACTGGGAGTGTAAGGCAGAAGACCGATCTACGTGGCGCACAGTTGTCAAAGAGGGCGTCATAGTAGCCGAGGAGCGAAGAATGGAGGAGGCTGCAGACAGAAGAGCTAGGAGAAAGGCCAAAACATTTGGAAGCACAGAACTCGTGTGTAAAAACTGTGGCAAAGACTGTCACTCAAGGATAGGACTGCACAGTCACTCGAGGAAATGCAACCCAACCCAACGGTGATGCACCATCGTCTCGCGAGACGGAAGGATGCCGGAAACGGAATAGTGTGCTTGTCTCACAAGCTGAGAGGCGTGGGATCCAGTCCAGTGGCGTCACTTGGTGGTGAGTGGGGCGGGCCATCCCGGGTGATACCATCAGGGGGTGACACCAAAGTGTATTCCCGTTATTTGACACTGGAAAAATACGGAGGAGTTCTTTTGGTTAGGTCGTGAAGGGCTGACACCATGAGCTACCGCCCCGGGTGACACCATGAGCTACCGCCAAGGGTGACACCATGAGCTACCGCCCCGGGTGACACCATGAGCTACCGCCCCGGGTAACACCATGAGCTACCGCCCCGGGTGACACCATGAGCTACCGCCCCGGGTGACACCATGAGCTACCGCCCCGGGTGACACCATGAGCTACCGCCCCGGGTGACACCATGAGCTACCGCCCCGGGTGGCACCATGAGCTACCGCCCCGGGTGTCACCATGAGCTACCGCGCCGGGTGACACCATGAGCTACCGCCCCGGGTGACACCATGAGCTACCGCCCCGGGTGACAGCATGAGCTACCAACCCGGGTGACACCATGAGCTACCGCCCCGGGTGACACCAACCCTAGTGTCGCCTGTGATCTAGCTCGGGTGAAAGGCACAATAAAAATGTTGATACATGACTGTTGCTAAAAAGCCCTCCGCTGACCTAGAGATGAGATGGGCGCCGCCAAGGTCTACCAGGCCCAGAGAAAGCTCTAATGGAATCATTAGAACCCCCTACGACCACGAGGTTATAGGACACACTCACGCACACACAGAAAATAGGAAAATAGGTTTCTAGTAACAATGTAATATAGCTTTTATATCAATGGCATATATTAACTTACTATTATTTGAAACAATGCATATTATCATTGTAGAATATTGAGATATAGTATCTATGAAAAATGTAAGTAACGTCTTATGAATGGGATATAGTTCTCAGCTATGGGAATGTATCTTTGTGTCTTTGTAACATTACTAACTTAAATTGGAAAGTAGACCTCTATGAATAGCATAGAGCTTACATGTATGACAATCAGATAAGTGAAGTTAGTTAAGAACCTTAATTCTATGTCACACACATGACTAATGAACCGTGACGCTAACCAGTGACTAATACCTTAATAACAAACATAATGACTGACATTCAATTAACCAGTTCTACCCACGATTCTCTCCCCTCAGCTCCACGAGTACCAACAAGAGTTGCCACCCCCCCCCACCCGCCTCCCTAGTGAAGTGAGCACTGCCACTGCGCATGTCCACGGGGGCAGCCAGGGATGAGAGGCACGCGCCGTCTGGCGGTTAGCATCGTCTGCTCAGAGTCTGCACGTTTTACCTGCCATCCCTCACCTGCAGTTGTTCCCCAGTAGCTAAGTGTGGTTGAGGCGAATAAGTGGATACGTTTTTCGCTATTACCGTGTTTAGCAATGGATTAGCATGGAGACAAAAAAAAATAAAACAATTCAACGGAAGGAGATTTTCGCACTACAGGTAACAAACTAAAAAACAAACCAAAAAAAATTTTTTTTTTTAAATCACTCAGCGTTTAAGCCTAATGCTTTTAAGTGATCATTGGCAATACATCATTCTTTTTTATTTTATTTCAATGTAACTAATGGTCCAAAAGTTTTTTGTTACATTTGTACGACCCCTTTTTCCCCACCCCTACCTCTTTTTTTTTCTCCCTTTTACTTATTGAACTTATTCCGGCAATAAAGAGTGTCTCCTCAAGTTGAATGCTACAGTGATTTGAGTAGATTTGTAGTGTTGTTAAAGGCCTTGATATTTGATATACATTACATTCTGGTAATCTTTGTCTTTGAATAACTGAGTTCTGTTGGGCATTCAATCGATGGCCGATATCAAGGGCAGCGATTGCTGGCTTCTTTGGGGTTTTGTGACTGTGGATATACGTGCGTGTGTGGATAAACGTGTGTGTGTGTGGATATGCGTGTGGGTGTGGATGTACGTGCGTGTGTGGATAAACGTGCGTGTGTGGATAAGCGTGCGTGTGTGGATATGCATGTGTGTGGATAAACGTATGTGTGTGTGGATATATGTGCGTGTGTGGATATACGTGCGTGTGTGGATACACGTGCGTATGTGGATACACGTGCGTGTGTGGATATACGTGTGTGTATATACGTGCTTGAATGGATATACATATGTGCGTATTTGGATATACGTGTGTGTGGGCATACGTGCGTGTGTAGATATACATACATGTGTGATATACGTGTATGTGGGAATTTACGTGCGTGTGTGAGTATATGTGTGTGTGTGTGTGTGTGAATATACATGCATGTGTGGATATAAGTGCGTTTGTGGATATACGTGTGTGTGGATACACGTGCGTATGTGGATAAGCGTGCGTGTGTGGAAATACGTGCGTGTGTCGATATACGTGTGTGTGTCGATATACGTGTGTGTGGATATAAGTGCGAGTGTGGATATACGTGCGTGTGTGGATACAGTGTGTGTGTGTGGATATACGTGTGTGTGGATATGTGTGCGTGTGTGAATATAGGTGCGTGTGTGAATTTACGTGCGCGTGCGGATATATGTGGGTGTGTAGGCATACGTGTGTGTTTAGATGTGTGTGTAGATAACGTGTGTGTGGAAATACGTGTGTGGTGGAGATACGTGCGTGTGTCTCTATATATGTGTGCGTGGATATATGTGTGTGTGAGTATATATGTGTGTGTTGGATATGCGTGCGTGTGAGTATATACGTGTGTGTGTGGATATACGTGCGTGTGAGCATATACGTGTGTGTGTGGATATACGTGCGTGTGAGTATATACGTGTGTGTGTGGATATGCGTGCGTGTGAGTATATACGTGTGTGTGTGGATATACGTGAGTCTTTTGATATACGTGCGTGTCTAGGTAAACTTATGTGTGTAGGGGCGGGATCAACGAGATTGTGAGAGTGTGGGGCTATCCATGCGTGTGTGTGGGAATATACGTTCGTGCGTGTTGGTAAACGTGTGTGTGTTTGGGGGGTCGGTAAACGTGCGTGTATTGATGTGTGTTAGTGCCTTGTATTGAGAGTAGAATAACCGTATTGTTACGTACTAGTTAAAAATAGTACATCAGTACCAGAAGTTGAACATGAAGTGGTCTATCTTATGCACTTCCTAGTGAAGTGTTTTCTGAAGTACGTTTCTTTATTCAGGGGTAAAATGCTTTTTTGCACCGGGATATGTTGTAATGGAAACACATTTAATAGTACATTCAATTCGTTTTTAAAAGGCAAAACAAAACGTGAGTAACGTTTAAATATTTATTATATACAAGCAGACCCGTCGTCCGTTGCAACGATCTCAGTAAAATGAATGAATTTAAATAAACCAATGAGTGATATGTTTTAAAATCAGTTATGTCAGAAACGTTTGCGGAAGTTTGCAACAACAAACAGAGAAATAAATTAATAATATCTTATCTTAGATATACAGACGCTCCTTCTATGCAGAAGATAATTGCGTCCACAGACCATGAGAGATGATCTGTTGGCAAGTGATGCAGCGGTCACAGGCCACGGCTATAGGGGTTCCACGCATTACCCCAGCCGCCTAACTATTGTCTAGTTAGGTACCCATTCGGGACTCCTCAGGCCGCGAGAACAAATCCTCACCTTCGTGTGGATTCGAACCCGTGACCATCGGTATGACAGTCGAGGGCGCTACCTCTCGACCACAACGTCCCACGAATAAATAATAATGAAAAAACCTGACAAAATTTTAAAAAAACTATATTAAGGGACCGGCTCCAAAATGAGTGATAATTTAAATGTTAAATATTGTTCTATTGCCATTGTACTCAAACTATATTTCACAAAATTTCGAGTAAAATTGATGACGGAATTAAATTATTAATGTGCAGTAAAAAAAACAGACATTTCGGGACTCATGTCCTGGGGGAATAAACATTAGGAGTTTATTGCCCTATAGTAATTAAATATAGACTCTTGAGTTTTTATATACTAAGATTGGTAAGATCCAATAATTTTATCAGTCACTTACGCTTACACTAATTTTCTAGAGCGGTGCTGGAGACTGTGATAACTGTTGAATACAATTACAGAAAATGCTCAACCCACCGTTTTAGCTGTGCTGCTTGATCTCAGATAATTTCTCCACTTTTGGACTTTAGGGGAGGAACTTTGGACGTCAAAGGGCCAGTTGCCTTTTTGATGTTTTCGTACATGGCTTTTTTAAATGCCAAGGAGCGGAGTTTAACAAGGTTGTGTACTCGCACCAACACTGGAAGCAATATTCTTCTCTGTATTTCTTCGATAGGCATGCAAGGTTAGTAGTGAGGGAATCTGGGTACACACCAGAGCTGATGGAGGACTTTTCAACACTGCCCGCCTCCGAGCCAAGTCCAAAACGACAGATGTCCTAATTCGTGAGCTACTATTTGCGGATGATGCGGCACTAACAGCGCACACAGAACATGGTTTGCAACAACTCGTGTCAAGCTTCTCCAATGCCTGCAAAGAATTTGGTCTGCAAATAAGCTTGAAAAAGACAAACATCATGGCCCAAGACTCGACCTTCTCCTACCATCAATATCGATAATGAAAACTTGGAGGTTGTGGACAGCTTTACCAACTTGGGGTCCTGGATCTGCAATACACTGTCCATTGAAGAGGAAATAAACAGCAGAATTGGCAAGGCAGCTGCCACAATGACTAAATTAAATAAGCGGGTCTGGCAAAACACCAAGCTAACGGAGAAAACCAAACTGTGTGTCTATTGAGCCTGTGTCATCAGTACACTACTATACGGGAGCGAGACATGGACCACTTATACATCCTAAGAGCGCAAGCTTAATAGCTTCCACTTGAGATGCCTGCGTCACATCCTTGGTATCAAATGGCAAGACAAAGTGCCTAATAGTGAGGTCCTAATGCGTGCCAATACCCAAAGCATGTTCTCAATCCTTAGTGAAAGACGCCTGAGGTGGCTAGGACATGTTAAAAGAATTAGCCCTGGCCGCATCCCAAAAGACCTCCTATATGGTGAACTTGCTTCAGGAAAGAGGAAGACAGGTCGTCCACGCCTACGATTTAAAGATGTCTGTCAAAGGGACATGAAAGCAGCCAGAATACATACAAGTGACTGGGAGTGTAAGGCAGAAGACCGATCTACGTGGCGCACATTTGTCAAGGAGGGCGTTATAGTAGCTGAGGAGCGAAGAATGGAGGAGACTGCAGACATAAAAGCTAGTAGAAAGGCCAAAACATTTGGAAGCACAGAACTCGTGTTTAAAAACTGTGGTAAAGACTGTCACTCAAAGATAGGACTGCACAGCCACTCAAGAAAATGCAACCCAACCCAACGGTGATGCACCATCGTCTCGCGAGACGGAAGGATGCCGAATAGGGCTGTCAATATTGTTGAAAAATGCTGACCGGGTACCCGTCCAAAATTTCAACGGGTACCCGGGTTACCCGTTCGAATCGCCTCAAAATGTTCATCATTATTTCCGCTATTACTACCATTAGCCTTTTACTGCTTTGTTTATTGTGGAAATGCAAATTTTGATGTAATGAGTCAACGATGGGAAAATGATGACAATGAAATACTACTGTAGTACAGTGGTGTAAAAACAATGAGCAGAGGATGATAAAGTGATTTTTGAGGGGGGTGGGAGCACTAATCGTATGATGACATGGCGGGTTATTTCTAGTTCATAGCTGTAGAGGACAACTGTTTTAAGTAACTAAACTTTTCAGGACTTGCCTCTACTTAGTGGACTCATCCCCCAGCATTTATTTTTGTAATACAGTGAGGATTGGTCAATGATTGAATTTTTTTTAACACCAAAAAACAATACCACATAATAAAGCAGGTGTTTATTTTTATTTCTTTTAAAGTCTGGTGGGAATAGGATTGGAAACATATGTTAGTGGGGGGGGGGTAGATAAATGAAATTGGCGAAGCTCAATTGGTAACAAAGATGTGCGGCGTATTTCAAAGTCAAAGCCAAGAACATTTCTAGCCACTCCTAGTTATCGCTCTTGTCTCCTATTTTGTGTCATACTGAGTGGTCGGACCCACCCCACCATTTATTGTTGTTATTATAGTGAAAATCATTCAACGATTGAATTTTTTTTTCAAGTATGGTGTGGAGACACGTGTGAGATCCATTAATTTGCACAGTAGCTAAAGCTTAAACTATTTTTATAAAGCTCATATAAGGAAAATTGACATTATGGGCCTCCGGCGCCCACGAGTGTCAAATTTAAAAGAAATGTTGCAATTTACTATCCCGGGAACGCACTCAATAGTCTCCAAAAGTTTCATATATATATATATATATNTATTTATTTATATATAAGCAAAACATGACATTAAGGGCCCCTGGCCCAAATGGTGCAAGATGTAAAATTTGAAACATTTGTTCATTTCAATTTAACGCTTACAAAAAGAGAACCAGCACCCCCGGCCCGAATGAATGAACATTAAGGTTCAAAGCCCCATAGAATTTTAATACGGGCTATCAAGTCATTGTCCACCAAGTTTGGTTGAGATCTATCCGTTTTCCCAGTCGTTAACGCTTACACAATTTGTATATATCTCATATAGGCAGAAACGACATTAAGGCCCCCTCCCCCAGGCCCAATCGGTGCAAGAGATTAACTTTCAAACAACTGTTGATTTCAATCTCAATCATAACAGATATATTTTTCAATAGCGTTTAAGGTCGTGTAAAATGATAATGGAAATAAAGTGTTAAACACTTACTAAAATAAGGATTTTGTGCCCCCGGCCCCAAAGGAATGTATATTAGGGGTTCAACAAAATATGGTATTTTACTATGGGCCTTAAGGTCTGATTTACTAAGTTTGGCCAAGATCCATTCACTTTCCAAGTAACTAAAGCTTAAACTAATTTTAATTTAGCTCATATAAGAACAAAAAAGTTAGGACCCGGGGTCTCATTGCGTTTTCCTGTTGTTTCAATGTATAAGTGACTTTCTGTGTGTCTTTGAATTTATTAACGGTACCAACTGTTGATCGTTATAAGACCTAGGGGATCCATCTGTGGTACCAACTGTTGATGGTTGTATGACCTATGGGATATCTCTGTGGTACAACATGTTGATGGCTGCATGACCTATTGGATCTGTCTGTACTTTCCATTGACGATGGTTTCTTTTTTGAATAACCACTTTCATTTGCTTGTTGGCTACTTTTTGTGTTTGGTGGTTGAAGAGACATTTGAGATTGATGTTAGCTCGTTATCTTGTGATAGCCAGCAGTTGTTGTTGCTGATTATGATACGCGCATGCGCAAAGTCTCAGATATCATATTGCTGAGCCCTAGATTTAATCACAGCTGATCTATCGAAATCTTAGTCCTTGTCAACTTGTATCTACTTATCCCCGATATCGCAGCCTCACGTATCAGTTCAGGTGTTCCGTTTCCCGCCAATAATAGAAGCAGACGTGAGAGATGAGACAGTGAGCGCCACCTGTTTGTTACAATTTTCTTTGCGCATGTCACATTAAACAAACGTTTATCCTTGATACGATTGCAATTCTCTGTATCTTGATAGAGACAGATTCATGCAAGATATCCGTTTTCAAACTTAGGAATATCTTCACTATACGTTTACTTAAGAAATATTTCAACTTCAACTTTTATCCACACACTAAATAATATCTTCCTGTTTTCCCATCTATTTATTTCTTTAAATAAATTTATTCTGTAAAACGTTGTTTATCAAAAGCTTATTGCTTAGTAATATAAATTTATTCATTGGCAGTTGATCAAAATACGTTGTTCTGTTGGCCATCTTGAACCACTGATCAAACATAATTAGGGTCTGGACTCTTGACCTTTGTGGTAGTCAAGGCCGCTGTGACAGTGAAATAGTTGGCTTGATATACGCCATTACGACAATTAGGTTTGGCTGTGGGAATACTTCGTTATTAATAGAACCATGAAATACTTCTGAATCTGAGGATCAATGCTAATTATATTTCATTGGACTGCATACATTTGTGAAATATATGTGGGTGAATGCATACATTTATAAAATTTGTGACCATAATTATTTGTCATTTATTTGAATAAATGCAAAAATATGTGATATTTTTTATAACTACAATAATAAGTGACAATTTTTTTATAACTGCAATAATTAGTTAATTAGTGAAATATGATATTCACTTACAGCTGGATTAAGTGATTAAGTCTTCGAAAGCCTCAAATACTTACCGTAATCCCGCACCCTTCCACTCTAAATATCTGCCTTGTAAATCAATCCCTTTATTGACGTGTGGCTAAAAGCTTACAGCAGAGGCGGTGTGGTGAGTAGGGCCCGGCTCTTGAGGGGGGAGGGGAGGGGCGTGATAAGAGATTCTTAACGTTATAAAGATTAAACTTACACCTCTCGGACCCATGTGTGAGAACTGAACAGACCCCCCCCCCCACACACTTTTGCTTAAAAAGTGTGCACACTTGGGGGGAAAAGAAGAAGTGAAAGTGAGAGTCAAGGTAAACTTGAAATCAGATCCAGGTCTGAAATGAAACTAATTGAGTGGCGGCCAAAAGATTCGAACATGGCTCAGGATGTGTTCCTAGATGACAGTTCTTAACACCCTGTGATAGTCCAGGTGTGTGCAGCAGTTTTTGCTAGCATTCAGCGCTCACGTCCAGGGAGATAACACTCATGAAGCGAGGAGTGCGCGCGCAGAGTTTAAATTCTTGGCATACACGCGGGACAACTACAACACTGTCAGAGGGACAATTCTAATCAAAGCCAGGGAATTGACTAAGCATGACAGCGTAATTATTTCCTATAAGGTTTCTCGTTCGATTCTTACAATTATTATTATGTATATTTATGTATTTATTTTAAGACTGTAAAATGACCATAAATCTTTTTTTTAATACCAGATAGAGGATTCGAGTCTTTTACGAACATGATAAGAAGGTCCTAATGATGTGCACGGGCCAAAAAAATCACAGAAAGGCTTGAAATATTTTTTTAAAACACGAAAAATATCAGTATTTTGTCCATTTCTCGCAAAACGGGTTGAAACCAGGTGCCAAACGGAAGCTAATAATATTTAGAACAATAATGGAGATGGAATTTTTTTAAAAAATCTTTTTTCGTTCGACTCCCGTAATTATAGCAGCAATTTATAGATAGGAATTGTTTTGTTTAGTTTAGTTTCAAAATTATTGATTTAAAATTAATTTTAATGTAATATGGAACAAGGGTCGGCGAACAGGGGTTAATTACCCCCATTTGGGGTAAAAAGGGATTTCTTGGGGGTAATGGGGACTCTTTGGGTGAAATTAAAAAAATTCCGTTATTTGTCTGCAAAAGTTGTGAAAGGCAAAATTTCATCTTTGGCTAAAAGTTCTGAAAATAAGTTCCTTCCTCTATAAATTCGAGTAAATTGTTTGCTATTCAGCTTGATGAGACCACTGATGTCAGTAGTAATACGCAGCTTATGGTATCGATACAAAGGTTTATAAAAATTTGAAGAGGAAATGTTGTTTTGTGTTCCTCTCGAGTTGATGTATTCTATACAGTTAGGAATAATTTGATGAGTGATGAGATTAATTTAAAACGTGAAGGTTGTATTGCTGTGTCTGTTGATTCAGCTTCAATTTATTATCAAGATCTGCTTGTGAAATATTTGAAAAACTATACTGGTGGTCGTCATGCATAATATTATCCATAACATACATTTCATTAAAGGACATGCACTGCAAACATGATCGTTTCGTGTTTTAAGTATAGATGGTGGGGCTGGACATACAGACTTACTTGATCACAACGAGGTACGGCGGCTTTAATGCGACAATGTTCTGAACAAAGTCTTTGGTTCTGAAAGCGGAACTTAAATCCTCTTACTGGTCAAAAGCATGCTCCGGCAGAGACGTTTAAGAAATTTTGTTTTCACATTTCGAACACTTAGCTGATATTTTTGAGCATGTGAATAGGTTGAATACAGAAAAGGTGGGAAAAGTATCTATACATTTTTAGCCAGAGAAAAGATTACAGCAATTTGATTAAATCTTTCCTATTGCAGAAGGGAAAACGTTAGCTGGATTTTCAAATTTTGTCTTGAACTTGGAAGATTGTGGAAATATAATGAAACAGTTATCAGACATATTACCAAGCTCCATGAGTTGTTCTCTGTTTACTTTCCATCGATTGATTCACAAAATGTCAGTGGGATTTTAGATTCCTTTCGATGTGACATTGCGGATGTAAGAAATGAGCTTTGGCAGTGGCACTTCTTAAACTTCAATCCAATGACGTATTGAATTTTCAAAGAGGTCAAATGCTGCAAAGTCTTTAAACATCACGAGTTGGAGGTCGTCAATACGTTATTTAATTTTCGTAACAGCTTACATTAGTCAACAAGGACTTCCCACTCTAGTGAACATAAAAACAATGCTTCGAAATCGATTGGACCCCGAAAACAGCAACCAATTTGCGCTGACATCAAAAGACCCCAATTTATATACATTTTTTTTTAAAAAAGGAAGAAACCTCATATCTGAAATAACTGAACTGTACAGAGATTTAAAGAGGAAACGTCTCCATAATAATACTTGATGATATTTAATTATTTTAAATCTATAATTTCAGTTAGGGTTTAAACTACATTTGTGCTTATTCAGGTATATCCCATTATGTCCGAATTATCCTTATATCTAGAATGGTCCAGGCTTTTAAGCAGTTTTAACAATTAGACTTGACCTTAATCTTTTATAATTGTATCAAATCAATTCCCCGTGAAATAATGAGTTGATGTTCTCTGTGTCATTTAAACCAAAATATCCACGCACAATCCTCGGCTGTTTCATTTTTAGACGCTAGTCACAAGATGCATTTTCCGCTTGGGAAAAGCCTAAGGCCCGTTAAGGGGGTTCGGGTGTGTGTGTGTTGGAAGGGGGGGGATGGCTTACCTCGCTCTTCCAAAATTCCAGAGTGGTGTCGACAAGACCTAGTGCTTTCAAGGGGGGGGGAGAGGTTACGTCAATGTAAAATTTTATATTTTGGGTTAACCGACAAAATTAAAGTTCGCCGAGCCCTGATCTAGAATGAAATTTAATGGGGTTTTCCCGCTTTGTGAATGCTATTGTTATACAGTTGCGAGGTGCGCATTATATTGACACATTCTTGGTGTGATGTAGCATGAGTGGATATGACCTCATATTGTGTTTAGTTTCAGTTTTACTGATTTGAATCAACTTTTAATGTAATCTAGAATGATTTCCCTTGAATTTAAAAAAAAAAAATCGTAAATTCTTTGGTGGAAAAAGCCTTTAAATACTAATTCGAATTTTCACCACTTGTTTCTAGCACATTAAAACGAATTTGCTGTGTTGCGTCACAAAATTAGGGTGCCGTGACTTAACCGATTTCGCGAAATAATGAATCGTATCTGTACATACTTTATAAAAAATAATTATCTAAATTAATCGCACAAAACTTTTAAATCAGTACCAGCCCTAATTATAAAGCTTTTGTTTACTACGTCACCAAATTTGTTTTATTGTGAAGATTTTATTTTATCTTATTTGTTACAGACGCTACTTTTTTTTAATACAGAAGATAATTGCGTCCTATGCTTATCTTTTTTAATTTGTGTCTTGTCCTGCATTGGTATAAAGATTTTGTTAACAATGCTCAAGTTGTTTTATTTTAAATTTTTTGTAAACCACGCCCAAGTTGTTTTGTTATAAATTTTGTGTTAGCCACGCCCAAGTTGTTTTATTGTGAAGATTTTGTTAGCCACGCCCAAGTTGTTTTATTGTGAAGATTTTGTTAGCCACGCCCAAGTTGTTTTATTGTGAAGATTTTGTTAGCCACGCATTATTATATCGTTTTTTATCTATCTCATTTTAAAAGTGTGCATGCTATGTAAAATATTTTTATGAATTGTTCAAATCTAGCACAACTAGTACCTTAAACATTGATTGTTATGACTTTCATGCTTGTGTTGTGTTTTTCGTACCGAACGAAACCATGGCAACGGTCAATTTAAGCAAATCTAATATCCATTGTTTCTTCTGTACACATAAGATATGATGATTTTTCGAGAGAAAGTGGTTACAAACGTACCTTTTAAGATGCACCGTGCGGCCGCGCAGAAATCTGACCGACGCCGCGTGGGAGTTTAGAATTACCGCACAGCAAATTTTGATTTTGACATAATGTCTTCTTTTGTTGGGCATAAAACTTTGAAGAAAAAAATGATTCTGTGCTAATTTGCATTTGAGCTTTTTTATTTTGCACACGGACTAACGAGCCTTTTTGGAAATATTGATTGTGACGCTAGATTTGACAAATGCATGTCCAAAATATGTTTGCTCGTCTAAGCTTGCAACTTCCTTTTTTCCCATTATGTCTCATAAATTATTTGCTACTCAAAAATGTGTTTCATTAAACAGCCGGTGCTCAAATTTGCCATCAATAGTTAGATTCTATTTCCCTGCATTACGGAGAGTATGACATAACATTTGTGTGACAGTTTTGTAATATTTTTATTAGTAAAACACAACTAGGGGTATCTTTGCTACTATGTACAGGAAACCATATTTTAAACAGCTTTATATTTGACGCTAAAAGTTTATTTTAATTTTTAGCGCATTTTCGAGAAGTCGAATGCGCTATTGCACCCGTTTTGTCCGTCCGTCCGTCCGTCCGTCATCACCCTTGATCTCAGCATCCATAAGTCCTAGACCCATGAGGTATATATGTTTTTTGTATGTCCTGACCTGCCATTTGTGCATCAACACTCAGTTACTCGATCCGTTTAAAAAAACCCGTTAAAACTACCAAAAAATATTTCGAATCGAGAGGTAACACTAGCGCAGGGAACGGCCGCCATTGCCGGAAGTCGAATACACCATTTTTCAAGCATTCAAGAGTGGTGCGAAGGCGTGCAAAAGAATTAGTTTTTTTTTGTTTTTTTTTTTTGTTGACGTCATTAGAATATGTGTAAAAGTTTAGAGAGTTTTACGTCATTATTTGTGGTGACTTGTAGTTAGATTAAAGAGAAAATAAAACTTTTTAAAATGTAAAGAAATGACTTTTAAATTAAAAAAATGTCAGGTATATTCATTACACAAGAAAATTCATAAAAATATGTCTAAAATCTAAACACAATTACTGATAACTACATAATGCTGATATCTAACATAAGTACTGATACATAATACGAAAATGCGCTAACACGTCCTGAATTCCAATAGGAACCAGGCTTAACATGATTTTTTTTTTATATAGCTTTAAGCACGATTAATGTTTCAGAACCATTTCATGTATGTGATAGTACAACTACAATTGTAAGCCGAACTCTCCAACCCTTCAGCTAAATGTTTCTACTGAAAGGTCAAATATCGATCCCACCCCATATTGACCAGGGACCCCCCTCACGCCCCCCCCCCACGTCTGACAACAAAGCCGTGGTGTGTGACTAACACTCCGCTTATTGGATTACAAAGCACCTAGTTTCATATTTCAGTATTCACAGAGAAGTCCGCATCGGTACAACGAGGCAAATTGTTGAGCGCTGCGTGTGGTCGAATGGGTGCGAACAACGCATTTTGAGAACCTTTGTTCATCTGACGGTTTTCTAAAAATTGAAAAAGCTGGTTATCAAGCCCTCCCTCTTCNCCCCCCCCCCCCCCCCCCCCCCCCCCGTTTTCAGTGCTTATAGACGGTTAAATGGGTGCTATGAGAGAGTTAGCCTCACACACACACAAAACGTCTCTTATACAATTTTAAAGAGTTTGAATACTAAATTTCTCTGGATCGATTGGCCGAGGTTCAACTACAGAATGGCTTTGGAGCATGCCGGACAAAATGTCCTCACGTCACTACATTTAAGGCCGGTCATTGCCAGGCTAGAGCACCCGGAAGTTACAGAAAATGGTGAAATAGCGGTCGAGAGAAAGAGAAACATTGTCGCTACCTGACATAGGCTTTTAGTGAAACATTGTCGCTAAATGGCATAGGCTTTTAGTGAAACATTGTCGCTATCTGGCATAGGCTTTTAGTGAAACGTTGTCACTATCTGACACAGGCTTTAAAGAAACATTGTCGCTATCAGACATTTGGCTTTTAGTGAAACATTGTCGCTACCTGACATAAGCTTTTAGTGAAACATTGTCGCTACCTGACATAAGCTTTTAGTGAAACATTGTCGCTATCTGACATAAGCTTTAAGTGAAACATTGTCGCTACCTGACATAAGCTTTTAGTGAAACATTGTCGCTACCTGATATAAACTTTTAGTGAAACATTGTCGCTACCTGACATAAGCTTTTAGTGAAACATTGTCGCTACCTGACATAAGCTTTTAGTGAAACATTGTCGCTACCTGACATAAGCTTTTAGTGAGACATTGTCGCTACCTGACATAAGCTTTTAGTGAAACATTGTCGCTACCTGACATGGGCTTTTAGTGAAACATTGTCGCTACCTGACATGTGGCTTTTTCTGCTGACAGACACCGAGAGTTTTTTTTTTACTTTGTGCTTACACGGATTCATAATTCTTATTTGACCAGGAAAGTTGAGGGTAATTATTTTGACGTTAACCTTTATTGTTACGGAGCTGGTGGTTTGATGTTAATTAATGTCGTTAATTGAAACCACGCGGCCCTTGTGTCAAGCATGTGCTGTCAAACGGGATTAAGTTATGAGAATAACATATGCTAGTACCAAATACCAGCATAAAAAATAGATTGCAACTTGAATAAGTAGCCACTACCACTTGAACGAGTACCTAGTACAGCCTAAACAAGTACCCAGTACCACCTTAACAAATACCCAGTACCACCTTAACAAGTACACAGTACCACCTAAACAAGTACCCAGTATCACCTAAACGAGTACACAGTACCACCTTAACAAATACCCAGTACCACCTTAACATGTATCCATAACAACCTAAACAAGTACCCAGTACCACCTAAACGAGTACTTAGTACCACCTAAACATGTATCCATTACAACCTAAACGAGTACCCAGTACAATTTGAACAAGTACCCAGTACCACCTAAACAAGTACCCAGTACCAACTAAACAAGTACCCAGTACCAACTAAACAAGTACCCAGTACCAACTAAACAAGTACCCAGAACCACCGAACCAAATACTATGTACCACCAAACAGAATATCGAACAGCCCCCCCCCCCACCAAACCAAGTACCGAGTACCACTCTCATTACAAATTATATGCTAAGTCACGTGTCACAATGTTATGATACCTTCTATAACCAAGGTCTGCTTCCATCATCTCCTTTTGTGCCTGGTGGTTGGTCTCTGATCGTGGTCTGAATATTCAACAACTTAGATTTATGGAATACCCCCGCCCCCACCCATCCTATATGCCCATAACAGTACATCATCAGCACGCATCATCACTGCCGTCTAAACATGAAGTATACTGAGATTTATTTAGATCTGCAGGTAACAAACATGACTATAGCGTAACAAATCACAAATAACTCAATTGTCAATAGTTTTTTCAAGAAACTAGAACAACTCTATTGTAACAACTCTGTTATATGACAATTAATAATTACAAGTATAGCATTAATATAAAAACCAGTTATATGTTCTGTAGTATTTCAATGAACAATTTCCAATCCTCTCTGTTATATAATAATGACTATTTTCAAACAGGTATGTTTTATGGCATTGTCAAACAGGTCTGTTATATGGCATTGTCAAACAGGTCTGTTATATGGCATTGTCAAACAGGTCTGTTTTATGGCATTGTCAAACAGGTCTGTTATATGGCATTCTCAAACAGGTCTGTTTTATGGCATTGTCAAACAGGTCTGTTTTATGGCATTGTCAAACAGGTCTGTTTTATGGCATTGTCAAACAGGTCTGTTTTATGACATTGTCAAACAGGTCTGTTTTATGGCATTGTCAAACAGGTCTGTTATATAGCATTGTCAAACACCAATCTTCCTACAGTACAGCTACGAAAAATGACTAATGCTCACCATTTAGTATAACTAATGACTAATCCCCACTGTGTAACTATGACAAATGACTAATCCTCTCTGTATAGTATAACTATAACAAATGACTAATCCTCACTGTATAGTATAACTATGACCAATGACTAATCCTCACTGTATAGTATAACTATGACAAATTACCAATCCTCACTGTATAGTATAACTATGACCAATGACTAATCCTCACTGTATAGTATAACTAAGACCAATGACTAATCCTCACTGTATAGTATAACTATGACAAATTACCAATCCTCACTGTATAGTATAACTATGACCAATGACTAATCCTCATTGTATAGTATAACTATGACCAATGGCTAATCCTCACTGTATAGTATAACTATGACCAATGACTAATCCTCATTGTATAGTATAACTATGACCAATGACTAATCCTCACTGTATAGTACAGCCATAACCATGAAACACCTCCCTTTGTAATATTCAAATCAATTACGCAAACAAATATATTCCAAAGCCATCAAAGCTGGCTTCATTAATATTCACATACATATTACGTCCCAGAGCCCTAACACTCCCACTGATTGACACGCTCATTTCGCCGTTTAGCTCGATCTATTGTGTCGTTTGAGTTTTGTTATAAATTCCTCATAGCGTAAAATGAGACCAAAAATAATTTCAATCCAAACCTTTCAACGGTGTTCATCAACTTTATCGCTGATTTATTCATTAAAACATCCGATTGTTAGAGTGTTGGTCTCTTGGTCTGCTGGTCTGTCTTATTGTTTGGTCTGTTGGTCTGTCTTATTGTTTGATCTGCTGGTCTGTCTTATTGTTTGATCTGCTGGTCTGTCTTATTGTTTGATCTGTTG
>MUZC01000616.1:350570-380505 GCA_002072015.1 Radix auricularia | reverse complement strand
GAAAGAAAGAAAGAATGAAAGAAAGAAAGAAAGAAAGAAAGAAAGAAAGAAAGAAAGAAAGAAAGAAAGAAAGAAAGAAAGAAAGAAAGATAGGAGAACAAAGATAGAAAACGAAAGAGAGAAAGAAGAAAGGTTGAAAAAGACAGAAAGAAAGGAAAGAAGGAAAAAAGAAAGAAAGAAAACGAAAGAGAGGGAGAAAGAAAGAAAGTACGAAAGAAAGAAAAAAGAAAGAAAGAAATTCACAGCGTCTGTGTCTTCATCCTGTAAAGTTGACGCCATCGTCTCCTACCCACGGCGATGTATACGGATGTGGAGGTCAGGGGTCATGCCGCAAAGAAATCCAAACAAACAACCCTGAAATAACCGTAATTATGGTCCTATTAAACCGTGACAAAACTGTCCTTCATAAGCTAACAACCAGTACGGTACCGCGAGGCCGGCAAGTGAGTGGTAGGTCAAAGAAGCTATTAATAACTCAAAAACAAAAACATCATGCTGATAATAAACAACCCCAAGCTATTTTGAACACGTACGGTGGCTTCATTTTCATTTTAAAAAATTTTTAATCGTGTTCATGGTGGGGAGAGTTAAAAATGTGGGAAGCTGAGCGGGGGGGGGGGGGCGCCACTCTAATATCATCACAGAAAACAATATCAAAACAACAAAAAAAACAACAATAAATTAAAAATCAGACAAAAAAACATGCAAAAAGTATATGCAGAGATCATATTCATATCATTTATAGTTCATCGGGTCACTATCTCCACATGCGGCCTTGAAGATTTTAGTTCATTAATGTGTTGCCATAAAGGAATTGTGACAACTGTCAACTGTCTAGTGACGTGACAACAGATGGACTTTGTTATTTGACTTCAGTGACAAGCCGACATATTAAAATATTTGACTGTCATTACACATAAATCTCAGGGATTTAATTTTTTTTCATTTTTTTTTTCAGTTTAACTTTGGGTGGATGATTTAATAGTGTTTTAAACCTGGGTTCAATCGAACCTCAGGGGTTCGGTGAGGCAGTCTCAAGGGTTCGGTGTGACAGTCTCGGGGGTTTGGTGTGACAGTCTCGGGGGTTCGGTGTGAAAGACTCCGGGGGTTCGGTGTGACATTCTCGGGGGTTCGGTGTGACAGTCTCTGGGGTTTGGTGTGACAGTCTTAGGGGTTCGGTGTGTCAGTCTTAGGGGTTCGGTGTGACAGTCTTGGGGGTTCGGTGTGACAGTCTCAGGGTTCGTTGTGACAGTCTCAGTGGTTAGGCCGAGGTCAAGACACAAACCCAACTCAAATAACTCGTGATGACAAGCCCCACTTGGGAAGGGTTCGGTGAATGCGCATTTGAGACTGGTGGGACTCAGTACCTCCAACAAGTGTAAGAACCACTGATTTAATAAATAAATAAAGATGAAATGTTATTGCATACTTGTAAAACATTTCTTTGGGGGTGGGGGGATATGAGTGACCCCAAAATGAATGTGCGTGGAATAATAGTTAATAGGTTGTTATAAATTAATCTTTAAAAATAAATACGGATCAAAGAATAATTACACTCTTTAAGTCGTACGGAATCGTGTATTTATTATTTATAGCGTCACGCACGCACGTGTCGCAAGGCCCTGAAGGTCAAGGCTAATTGCCTTCCCACCCGAAGCCTCTTTCCCAAAACGGCGGAAGTAACTGTACACTATTAGCGAATTTATTAAATTATTTAAAAATTATAATTAAAAATATTTAAAAAAAACCAGACAGACCTTACTTAAAATGTAAAATAAAAACACGAAAACAAACAGCTGAATATAACACGCTTTATATAAAGAATTTCCAAAACTGCTTTTCTGTCTTACCCCTATTTCCCCAATTTAAGCTGAACCTTCCCTACTTTTTCTGATGTGACACGAATCAGCCAGATAGAAACTTTTATATTATTTCTGGATTTGAAGTGACGCATCAATAATATCTCGATGAGGGGGCCGTCTAAAAAGTGGGCCACCTGTTTTTAAAATTATTTTTATATAAACTTCAATTCTGTTCTTAATGCGTCCCATCAATTTTAAGAGGAAAAAATAACAAACTAAATAGAAATATTTTTTATTTATAAAAAATTGATTGAATAATATTTTTAAAGAAAAACGCTTGGAGACTATGATTAGCCAACTCATTGTACTTTTAATGAACCCAAGTTTGCACGGCTCTGTATTCGATTTCGTGTTTTCTTTCTTTGAAATAACAAGTCCGAGACTCATTACGCGAATAGTTTAATTTAATAAGGTTGTGGAATCAGAAATATGATAACGATTTGTATTCGCTGACTGCGTCAGCCGCTGCGTGCACATTTTGAGCGGACCGATTAGCGTTTTTAATTGTTCCAGACAGTGCAGGAATTAGTCGGAAGCGAGCAAACAAAACGATTCTAGAAAAAGGAAGTCCCCTATCCAGTGCTTAAAATATACATGCTGTGTGTACAAATAGATGCGGAGAAAAAAATCGATCAAAAAGTAGTTCCTCTGAGGGGGGAGATGAGAAAGTTGGCATGGCAACAATTTCTAAAAAAGCACCAGCAACTTTTAGTCGGTGTCGAGCTATATTTGGCGAGTGTTTTCTGCGTCCATAGCGATTCAGCCAATAGCATCGCAAAGAATATTAGTTGCTTAGCAATTCTATGGACGTCATCGCGAATCTGGTGTGCCAATCAAAAAATTGAAAACTGGAATCCCAGTAACCTAGGCGAAATTTTTTTTTTTTTTTTTTTTTTATAAATAACAAAGTATAGGGTTTTCTAATGCCAACCAATGAAAATTTAGTAAATAGTGGCTATGTAGGTCGGCACTGACGTCTTTCAGAAAATACCCCCCCAGAAATAGCAGCTGGTGGGTACAAGATCGGCAAAACACCGCGGATCGAAATGATCTGGAAAGTCACGTGACATCACTAACGTCATTAGAATTGATTTTGGGGAAGGCGGCAGTGGTGAACCCGTGGGTTTAGGATCAATACCAGACTCTTGGTTGGAGGAGACCCAATAATTTGCTTACATACTTTATCAGCACTTTACAATAGTTGGCATTTTCTATCCCCTTGTTTGCTGTTTTTTTTAAGGTCGTGTTTTTTAAACACTGAAAAAAAACAGGTGAGCGTGTGTGTGGTGGGGCAGTCATCAAACGAGTAACTCTGCCCCATGCAAGCCCATAGTCTTACAAACTACGTCCCTAATGGTCCCTAAGATATAAACATTCTCTTAATACTTTTTTTTCCCTCAAATTAGTAAACAGTGATCCTTTCAGAAACATCCCTTGATAATAGTTTTTAAAAATATTTTTAAAAAGAAGAAAAAAAAGATGTGGTGCTAGATGGTGAAAAGCTTTGACGGGTGATAGCCAACTGCATCTCCTAGCACAACTGCACTCATAACTTCAACGACCCAATGGCTAAAAATAGGACAGGAAACTCCCATGAACACGTGCATCGCAACATGTCAGTTCCAAGACTCCGCCCCCACCCCCCTTTAATTTTTACATCACTCGTGGAGATCGTATATTGGAATAATCATTTAGTAGCGTCCCAGTACTATCGTCTGTTAGGGTTGCTCCACGGGGGCGGGGGGGGGGGGGGGGGGGGGTGAGGACCGCACCGGGGGGAGACACCATCATAAAGGGTAACACCAAAATGTAAAAGTCTTTATCTTATGTTCCCGTTATTTGGTACTTGGAAACTCGGAGGTCTATGGATAAGTCGAGAAGGGGGTGGCACCATGAGCTACCGCCAGGGCCAGCCAAAGGGAATGGTGGGCCTCAATGAAATGGAACAATAAAAGTATATACAGAAAGTTTCTTGCGCGAGGCCCGAGGCCCCCACTAATGATGAGATTAAGCGGGGGCCCAAGGTGGCTGCCTAGTTTACCTTAATGCCTAAAGCCAGCCCTGCTAAAGCACCAACCCTAGAGACTCCTCTGCGCCACACTATAAATCATATGGCAACAAACTGAAGCTTTGAGTTTATCAGAGTCTTGTATGGGACGCGCGCCTCCTTGATTTCTGTTGGTTTAGCAAGTCATTAAGGCTTCAATCGATTATTAGAGCGAAAATAAACTAGACCAGATCTATAAGTTCTGCTAGTTTATCCCCCACCCCTCTCCACAGTCTCACCTTCACCAAGAGTGAGCTTTAGAGGGGCCATAATACCTGGGGCTTCAGCGCAGCCATAATACCTGGGGCTTCAGAGCAGCCATAATACCTGGGGCTTCAGAGCAGCCATAATACACAGGGCATCAGAGCAGCAATAATACACAGGGCATCAGAGCAGCCATAATACACAGGGCATCAGAGCAGCAATAATACCTGGGGCTTCAGAGCAGCCATAATACACAGGGCATCAGAGCAGCAATAAAACACAGGGCATCAGAGCAGCCATAATACACAGGGCATCAGAGCAGCAACAATACCTGGGGCTTCAGAGCAGCCATAATACACAGGGCATCAGAGCAGCAATAATACACAGGGCATCAGAGCAGCAATAATACACAGGGCATCAGAGCAGCCATAATACACACGGCATCAGAGCAGCAATAATACACAGGTCATCAGAGCAGCCATTATACACAGGGCATCAGAGCAGCAATAATACACAGGGCATCAGAGCAGCCATTATACACAGGGCATCAGAGCAGCAATAATACCTGGGGCATCAGAGCAGCCATAATACACAGGGCATCAGAGCAGCCATAATACCTGGGGCATCAGAGCAGCCATAATACACAGGGCATCAGAGCAGCCATAATACACTGGGCATCAGAGCAGCCATAATACACAGGGCATCAGAGCAGCAATAATACCTGGGGGCATCAGAGCAGCCATAATACACAGGGCATCAGAGCAGCAATAATACACAGGGCATCAGAGCAGCCATAATACACAGGGCATCAGAGCAGCAATAATACCTGGGGCTTTGGAGCAGCCATTATACCTGGGGCTTCAGAGCGGCCATAAGGTATGAGTTGCCCTTAGCATCTGGACTTTCAAAGCAAACCCTGAGTATAAAGAGACCCCCTATGTTCATCCGTTCAATTTAATTGAATCTATTAAATAACCATTACTTTGAAATAAATGTGATTTTAAAAAAATAAAGTAATACATCTGGAAATGGCACAATTAAACATAAATTATACAACAATGATACAACGTTTCCTGAAAGAAAAGCCCAGCCTATAAATAAAGAGAATTCATTAAATACATGTTTTTTAGAATTAATATTTTATTACATGCATTTTGTTTCATTCACAAGCCTTGATCAAGCGATCCTCGATACAAGATAATAAATGAAAAGTGATCTTTCTAAAAAATACACGAGAAGTCATTATATTTCAAGTCTAGCCTCCAAATTATTTTTAAATGGCACAAAATGAAAGGTCAGCCTGATGGCTGTCATGAATCAAGTTACTTTCCTTGTCCTCAGCTACAGAAGAGTTCCAGACACATAGGGAGATGATGTCAATGTCATCATATAATTTATTTACTTTTTAAAATTGAAATTTAGGATTCAATTTTTAAATTAAACAAAAAAAATAATAATAATATTTAAATTAGTTATTTAACAAAAGTTATTGAAATTTACTGGAAAAATCGACAAAATAAGGATAGGAAGACCTAAGTGCGTTTTAAAATTATTTCCTGCTTGGGTCTAACTTTGTTGTTGTTGCTCTTAATAATTACATTTAGAGCAGCGACTATAAAATAAAAACCATTATGAAATGATATATCATGCTCATAGCTTTTAAAGGGGACATCCCATTGTTTCCTATGGCTGCCGGATGCAAACTGGGACATCAGAGAACTTCTTTCATTTTTTCAAAACGCTTAACAGAAAGGAAGAGAGGAAAATAATTAACAGAGTTTTTAATAAATAACTCTTACTTCTAAGGAAGTAAGACACAACGGCTCACAGCAATTTTGCCTCATGGGAAGGAAGATTTGCACGTCATCCTGTAGTTGATTTCAGTATAGATCTTCAGTCTTTATCACAATTATCTTAACATAGCTATTAACATACATTTTACTTTCATGTGTTAGTATGTAAATAATGTGAAAATTTTGGAACATTTAACAAAAGTCGAGTGCGTTATGGTTTTTTTTTTTTTTTACAATGACCAAAGCAATATCAAGGAGGTCATCTGTACATTGCCCGTAAACTTTGGCTGATCATCCTTATGACATACAGGTCAATAACACTATAAATAGTCAGAGACGTCACTAGGGTTGGCGTCGCCCCCGAGCGGTAGCTCATGTGTCACCCTCTCATGACTCACACCATAGACCTTCTCCGAGGGTGCGCCAGTGTCTAATAACAGGAACAAAAAGAGTTTCAAATTTTGACGTCACCCCTTGTCACGGTGTCACCCAGTGCTGCCTGCACCCCCACCCCCCACCCAGGGTCCACCTAGTGATGGCTCTGATAACACTTTGATTGACCTAATGACATACAGGTCAATAACAATTTGGTGGACATTAAGATATATATATATATATAAAACAAATTTAACAGTAACAGTGGTTTACAAATAATGTAATGGTCATCAAAGGAAAAATGGTCAATTGCGTATGTTAACAAATTATAAAATCATTTGGACTTGATGATGCATTTTTTTAAAACAAAAAATATCTTGTCTGTACAATTGAAAAGACACTGGTTATTGAAAGTAGCAAATAAAAAACACACCAAATTATTTGAACTCCTGTAAAACAGTATTTCTGCATTCATTAACAGTGAACAGGTAAATTTACTATGTGATTTGAAACAAAACTTTTCCCAATATCCTTAAGCACTTCACTTTGGGTCGCAACTGTTAGGTGAAATATTTACTTTAAAGAACATTAAAGCTCTGGATGCAGCAGATGACCAAAACTTGGCGACCAAGTCCTCCTCAGGAATGTAAACAAAATTTTTTCAGCATTTCTTTTTAAAAATTCACTTTTGTAACTTTAAAAAACTAACTTACAATCCCTATTCACAAAAATTAGATTTTAGAAGTTAAAACATTAAATAATTCAAATATTTCATGTAGGGCTGCAGAAATAAATGATTGATTAATCGATTAATTATTAAAAACTCAATCTATTAAAATTAATTGATTGATTTAAATTTAAGAAAATATTTCTAATTTTTTTCTCTCCAATTTATTAATAATTTTTTTTTTTTTTTTACAAACCTACTTTTCACTTATTATTTATTTAGACTAATTAGACGTGCATATGTAAACAAAAAGGTCTTTCTTCCTTATTTCTTGCATGGCACAACAAATTTGCTGTGTTATGTCAAAAAATTTGGGAGCCACGGAATTGCCGGGACTTATTGATTTCACAAAATAAAAGATCTGCTTAAAAAATATAATTAATTAAAAATAAATCTATTAATTTTTTCCCATTTAATCAAACAAAATTTTTTAAATCAGTACCATCCCTAGTTTAATGTGATTATTAATGCCAACTTCATGCTAGGCTCAAAATTAAATGTATTATTTATCACTAGGGGTTGTAGGGCGCCAATGGTGCCCACTTTTTTCTATAGCCCAAGTAACTTATCCTTGTTTGATATTTACAAAATATTAAACTTCCTGAAATGTACACAAAGTATTTTATAATTATAAATCCTCAAATCTTTTTTTTACATCTTTCTTTCCCAAAAGTAAAATATAAGCTAAATCGATGTCATAATTTTTTTTTTACAATGAGAAACACCACTGCAATGGACTGTTGTAGTATTTCAAAAATAATCTTTAATTTTCAATTATTTTGCACACCTTGTATTAAAACATAAGCTCAAACAATGACTCATTACGTTATGGATCTATCCAGTGAGTGAGTGGCTTGGTCTTTTCTATTGTTAATTTTTAAATGAATGATGGAAATTTTAAAAATCTAAATCATAGTGATGAGTTGGAGCAAGTGGGGGCATTATGATATTAGTCAAATTTGAAGAACCAGGCTAACCAACAATGTTTCTGTAAGATTATAACATTTGTTGTAGATAAATGTCCCAACATTAATACACCACAAACAGAAATATACGAGTTTTAAGCCCTTGCAATGAGATTAAAATGCAATGTATATATTAAAGATTTATGTGCACGTACAAAGAACCTTAAACTATATATATAAAAAACTACTCAGTATATAAGAAAGGCCATTATTTATTTTAATTATGAAACTATGCAATTAGGCATTTATGCTCATTTTAAAAAATAATATGAAATTTGTTTTGGTTTAATGTGCCAGCAAACAACACTAAAGGAAATATATAAGTTTTGAAAACTTCAAAATTGGACTAAAAAGCAATGTATGCATGTTCACATACAAAGTAATTTAAATAACTAATTAAAAAACAGTTTGCTGTAGACAACAATGACAATTATTTATATTTTAAAAACATAACATCAGCTCAAATTTTATGATCACTTTGTTCTTCAAATCCTTATTAAAAATCAATTCATAAAATACCTAAACCTAAGCAAATGCTGTGATACATAATAAAATTATTTTGATGGATTGGAATATTAATGATTTAAATAGAATCTACAATTATTTGAATTATGAAATTAAATTTTGATGTAAATTTCATGTTCCAGTGACACAAAATAATTATTTAACATAGAAATTCCATATTTAGCAGTTAGTTATATATCAACTGAAAAATTGAAATGGCTTTTCCATATATGCCATTGGCTTTTACAAAGCACTGACCAATGAAAATGTAGCTTTAGGGGTGCTCAAACGCCTCCGCTAAAAAAATATTTTAGTGATATTAAGACACTGGCGTCACTGCTTGCTAAATAACAGATGTGGTTATCATAAGAAACTATATGAGTACATCCAAGGCTAAATCATTCACTATAACCAACAGTACCAAGTCCATCGTTTGTGGTCCCCAAGAGGAAAAGATTCTGTGTTTGATCTAAATTCAGTCTTGGTTCTGCACAGCATGAGCGCATTGCTTCAAAGCCAACATGGTTCAGCTTTTCCTTGTGAATGCACACTTGATGTATTACATTAGGTAATATTTCAAACCTCCTCCCCTTGAAATAAACTATGAGTTGTTGACAAGAAATTGCAAATGATCACTACTGGCGGCATCTGATTTCGCGCAACTATCTTCCGAAGTTTCATCTTCCCTATCTTCTTTTTTAACTTTGGTCACATGCTGAGCTTGGACGGCTGCTGTTGCTGTGGCATGAGTGAGGAAAAGGTCCCGCAGCACGCCCAATTCTTTGTTGAGGATTGTCACTTTTTGTTCCAGCGCCCAGTTCTCTTCTCTGAGACGAGCAACCTTTTCCATTGTGTCCTTGGCCTTCTGTCGGCTAGCCTCTCTGCTTTTACGCACAGCAACATTGTTACGCTCTCTCCTTTTCTTGTACTCTTCGCTATTTTTATCCAACTTCTGTCTCTTGGTACCACAAGGTTTGCCAGACTGTGAGTCCCCTTCCGACTCTGTATCATAAGAGTCGTATGATTTCTTCGGAGGCATTGTTAACCAAAAGGTTCTCAACACGGCTCTCTGGAAAAAAGCATAAAATGTATTTTAATATTTGTTTCTGAAATACTGTAACATAAATTTTTTGGTTATTAATGTATTATTTTTTAACAAATTTAATTAATTTTTTTAAAAATTTGGATGGTGGGGTGGGGGGCAATGTTTTCCAACTTGCGGTTCATTTTCTAAAATTATTGGAAGAAATTTTTTTTTAAATATTTAAAATAAATAATATTCCTTGAAATTTTCAACAGGGAATTCTTAGTGCTAAATCATTTATAAATGAGATTATTGAGATTTAATTTATGACATTGATTATTTTACTTGTACAGTTTTTATTTTAGTCATAAATTTGTTTAAATGAGAAGTTTTGGATTAGCTTGTAATTGTTTGCATAATAGCAAAATGATTAGCTAATTCTTTCCAACAAAAATGTAAAATTTATATTGAAGTGGTCAGAATATTCAGGCATTTTTAATCCCTCTTTAAAAAAATCTCAAGTTTTATTTGATTGAAAACTTCGTCAGCAATTTCGTTAGCTAGGCTGAGGTTATTTTGCGTCTCTGTGTGTGATTTTTTAATGAACAGAGAAATACATAGAAAATAATTATGGAAAAAGTAATTAAATACCCAATTTTAAATTCCATGGTAGTGACTAGTGACTGATTTATTGCTTGTAACTATAAACCTGATGGATTTTTAAAAAGCACTAATTAAGAAAAATTGAAGGATTCAGATTACTGGTGTTCATTTAAAGACACAATCAGATAACAGATTATCAGACTGTAGCATGATATACCTATTCTTTTTTATATAATCACAACAAATTAAAAATAAAGATTTTTAATAAATAATACTGTATTTTGTTATTTATAAAATATTCTTTTAAAAGTTTTATCTAATTTTAATTTCAAATTGAAATTAACTAATAATAATATTATGTATAATAAGTAGAGCTGCGGAAATTATCGATTAATTTCTCGATTAATCGTACAAGATTTTATCGATTAAAATTATTTTAATCGATAAAATAGCGATTAAAATTGAAGAAAACGTGTTACAAGATGCCCTGGATTTATTAATAAATTTAATTATTTATAATTAATAATAGTTTGCCTTTTTTACGTACGAACTTCTCCATTAAAAAAAGATTTTTTTAAAGTTTAAACTTTAAAATAAGCTGTTTTTATAAGGAAAATGATATAAAAAAAAATTAAACGTTAAAAATTAAATTTAAATTGCCTGTTTTTGTTACTTCCCTTGAAATTTTCAGTTTAATGATGTCATACATCTTATTTTTAGCTTTAATCAAAATTATCGATTAATTATTAGGTAATTTTTCAAAAGTTGACGATTAAATTTAAATTAATCGATAACAGCCCTAATAATAAGTATTTGCTATTACTTTCAATGTATTTTTCTTCTGTACAAATTGTCAACATGCATTTCCCACCCCTGAGAAATATATATCCCAATAAGTTATCAAAATCATGTAAAATAATTTAAAATTCTCAGAAATATTTTCCAACTCTATCAATGATTTTATTTAAATATAACTAAAGTGATGAAAACAATTTAAATGACATTATTTTAAAATAGACTATGACATATTTGATCAGCTAACTCAAATGGCCGTAGACCACTTTGATTGCTATGTAACGTATCACAGGTAACATTCTATTAAACAAATAACATAAATGATGAACACAATTCTCAACTGATGATAAATTTATAACGCATTTTAAAAATACAAATATTTAATAAGACAAAAGTTGCTTATCTTTGTCAATTTAATAGAGTTTTGGGAGGTAAGAAATTAGGCCACATTGTGGGCAGGCTGAAAAATTTTTATGCTTTCCAAATCCATCAATAATTTTTGGGAACCCCTAACTTTCATTTAACAGTTCACATACAATAGTAGATTACAATAGGTCCACAAATATTTATGTAAATAGCTAACAAATATGAATTAAAATCAAGAGTAAAAATAATTGCGAAGCTCTTCTTGGAATAAACACAGCATGTAAGTTTTAACAGCACTGTTTTTTGTACTTTTTTTTGGTTTATTTTTTATCACCGAGGAATGGCCTTTGCTTTTATCATTTATATGTTTGTCAATTTTTATTCTCTTTTTCAGGCACACTCATAGTATATTGTATAACTTGAACAAAAATAAAAAATGGAATAACTAGGGCTGCGGAAATTAACAATTAATCGTTAAAAATTTTAATAAATTAACTATCAATTTGATCAATTAAAATTTAGGAAATAATTTCTATTGTGTTCCCCAATTTATTAATAACCTATATTCTTTGTTACTTACATACTTTTCCCTCGTATTAGTATTATTTATTAAGACATGCATATGTAAAAAAAAATTTTTAGGTCTTATTTCTTGCATAGCCGAACGATATTGCTGTCATACGTCACAAAATTTGGCAGCCATGGAATTACCACGACTTAACCTGATTTCGCGAAAAAGAATGAATCGCAACTTAACGAGAGCAATGTATGTGTTTTATTAATATAATTAATAGAAATTAATTTATTAATATTTTTCTGATTAATCAAACAAATTTTTTTTAATCAGTACCAACCCCAGAAATAACCCAAAAGTGAAATGATTTCATCTGCAAATTTGAATTATAATTCATATATTTTCAGCACAGACTTACTTATGTGAAGAACTTATTTCCAAAATAGCATTTAAAATTTCATAATACTATTTACAAAATGACTTTAAGTACTTCACAGCAGCTGAGTTTTTATTTTATTTTTTTAATTAGTGTATTGTTTTTCGTTGAGGAAGGCTCTTTGCCGAAACCTTTGCTGTTTTATTAAGTTCTGTCAGGCTAACTTATACCCTGTTTACCTGTTATCCATTTATTGATAATAATATTTAGTTAGATTTTTTACTCTGACATTTTTTTACATTTTAAATCTCTTTTTCTTCCTTTCAATTTTCGGTTTTTACTATTCAAATGTTGATTTTGACAAAGTTTCCTTGGTTCGAGTGAAAAAAAAAATATTAACAAATGTGCAACGTTGCACAGTATTCTGTTTTTCTGTGCAAAATTCTGTTTTCTAATAGATACATAAAAATTATTATATTAGACTTTGCTGTGCAGGAACTCTAAACTGCTATGTGTCATTTCGTATGTAGCTGCATGGTCACGCAGCTTGAAAGCAACACTGTTTCTTATATCTTTTAACAAATACTAATAAAAGTTGTATATTATAATCTTAAAGGGTTTTCGAAACCAATCCTATTAAGAGCCAGAAAGTCTCCCAAAAACAATTTTTTTTTACCAACAGTGGAGCGCAATAGTGAATTTTCATTTGCTTGACCTCAGCTACTACTTTGTGTTTTATTTATTTTGAATAGTGTTGATGTGTAGACTGATGTTCTAGAATTGTATTAATTATTAGGTTTGCTGTCTTGAGCTTGACGCAATGAAAGCTATTTTTATTGTTCATGATTATTCTTTCAAATGATATATTGTGCTCAAAGACTGCTACCACTTTCAGAATATATTGAATGATATGCTAAGTTGTGTAATAATAACAGAAACTTCCAAAGTCATTTCCCAAGCTACCCCTGAAACTGATTCCTCCAATACAAGATATGAAAAAGCAAATAGTGCAGAAAACCTAGAAGAAGCATATAGTGTAAGAAAAAAACTTTGGGTCAAGGGTTTTGAAATGAAAGAGGATGCTAATATTATTGATTCAAAATAACATACCATATATTCTGGTGTATAAGACTTTTCTTGTTAAATTTTAGGTTTAAGCTATTTACGCAGTATAAGACCACCAAGTCTAGATCATTTTCATTTTGAAGTAATAAAAATAATGAGTCCTTTGCTTCAGAACAAGGACATGCCATTCAACGTGATGACCAATGTTGCCTCCAAGTTCAGTTGGTCTGTGTGCAAAATTGCGGAGCATGCATTTTTATTATGCAATATTTTATTTATTTAACAAATTTGCTGCTTGGTAATTCAAAATTGCTATACGGCATTGGTCAGGTATCTGCATGCGCAGTTACTTAACTCTTAATAGGCCAAAGCGCGATAATCTGCGATTTACCGTTTTTTACCAAAGTGCAATAATGCGCGACTCGATAGAACTCTCTTTAGGTACAAAATTACAGAAAATAAAAACTCTTCAATGGTGGCTGTTTCCCTCGCTAGTGTTATCGCTCGATGCGCTAAGTTTTTTGATAGTTTTTTAATTTAGGTTTAGAATTTTTATCATTAATTTAGGGTTGGGGTTAGGTTTAGTTATAATCATGAATTTAGGGTTAGGGTTAAAATTTTAATAGTTAAATTTAGGGTTAGGGTTAAAATTTTAATAGTTGAATTTTCCGATTTCTTTGTATCGGGGCATAGCAAAAAAGATGGTGGCCATGTAAAATGGGACGTCAACTCTGATTTTACCAATTTTTTTAATAATTGACTCAATTTCAATTATTGAGAACTGTCAACTTTGAAATGAGAAAGTAGACTAAAAAAATAAAATATAGACGTGCGTCGTGACGTAATAATTGCCATATTTACCTAATAAATACGAATATGATATAGTTATAGTTTATTACTGAATTCAACTGACAGTAAATTATTCATTAATATGGCAAGGTATGAGTACCATACTAACAATGAACAACTAACATTATGATTACTTAGTTACTATACTATACTGTCTAAGTCTATACTACTATTACTATTACATTTACTTTTACACTTTGAAGTGCACTGTCTATTAAACTAAATTAAAGACTATTAATTATTAATACTATTACTATTATTAATACTATTACTATTACTATTAATATTAACTATTAAACTACCACTATGACTATGATTGACAATGCCACACGTAAATGTTTGATTTTTATTTATTTTATACTAATATTGGGATAAGATTTAATTCAATTGATGAAAATTTTGGGAATGGGGCAATCCATATCGTTATTCCTTTAATTTTGATGTAATAGAAACAGACCTCCAGGTTTGTTAGTTGAAAGACCAGCAGCGCCTTATTGCGCAATCAAGAGACCTGAAAAGCTTACACGGAAGCTCAACACAGCTGATCGGACCAATCTTAGACCTTTTACAATATCGTCTTTAATCATATAATTTGATGTAATCGTGATCAGATACTTACAAGGAAGAAATAGTTTGCCCTAAAATGTATTAAGGACAATGTAAGTTGAACTAAATTGAAAAATACTGGCACAAATGAATTAGATTCTTGGTTTCAGGAGCTAGTTCACGGCTTCAACAAGTTTCTAATAATAGATTATGAACCTGATGCAACAGCTAGTGCCAACCAATCAACGATTTGCAAAAAGTCAATATTCTGTCCGTAAATGTCGGACCGCATTAAATGCATTAAAACATTTTAAAATTGTTTTTAGAACAAACTAAATTAATTTTATTAAATATATGCAGACGTTATGTTCTATTTATCTTTTTAATACAAATGCAAAGAGCTCTTTCAATTCATTAGGAATGTAGACTGTAGAGATAGGGATTCCCTTAAGGAGGTAAGCAGCAATAGTGGAACAAGATATTTTTAGGCTTGATGAATAAATCTAGTTTGACCTGGGCGGAAGGCTCAAGGGAAGAAATCTAGTGAGGGTTCCCTTGCAATGTCAAGGACGTAATGTGCGTCACAACCTAGCCAATGAAAAGTAGTTGCCTATGCTGGCTAATGACGTCTTTATCTATTAATAGGCGCCTTTTCACTACCACACAAAGTCTGTAACGCCGCACAATTTTATATAATTAAATTATAGTTTTGGAGTTTATTATATTTTAAAACGTTAGCTATGCAAAATATCTTTTAAAATATTTAGTTTTGCAATAAAATATAATTTACTATTGCATATTTACGTGAAGCTTAAACTGGACCAAAAAGGCACAGCGCGTATGATTACATTTTAAAGAACCTACGTCAGAGGGTTCCCTTCGACCGACAATATAAAGGCTTCGCCGCACTGGAAACCCAGCATTCTAAGCAAATCCTAGCGAACACTAAAGAGTAGCGTAAACTGTGGTTGTTTTTTTCCTATAAAGTTGACGTGATATTAACAACTCTAGGTCGTTGTTGTTATTGTTGTGGACGTGTTTCTCCAACCGCCAAGATAGAGCCGATTACATCAGCCTACATTTCTTCATTCGAAGATTTGACCACCGTCGTTCATGGACAGAAATGCCCTACTATAGGTGAACTCATGGATTCACTACAGCTTTCCGAGCTTCAGACTTTCTTCAGCAATAACAAAGGTGAGCTGGCGTCTTACGCTTCTAAAAAGTTTTATGTGGAGTCACTCGACTTCTCACCACTTGACACTCTCGATCCCATGCTTGAACGTGCATTAGATCTGAGTGAGTACATTTGTCAAGACTATTTCGACCATCACAGATCCAACATTTCTACTCAAATTTCCTCAGATTACCCGGAGCATCAAAGTCTACCACAAGTGGTTCTAGATGCTACAGCTGTGGTCCACGAGGGGAAATACCTTGGCGAAGGGTCTGTGGTGCCTCGAACGGAGGTTAACTTCTTGGAACCCGGCCTCAGCCCCGGATCTTCCGATGGGTCCAGCTACTACAGCGACGATAGTCAGAGCACAACCCAGCCGATGCCAGAGTTTAGTCAGCTGACATCGCCCGGGGCCGAGGGGCCCAGCGCTAGCTTCCAATGGCCCGGCTGCAGCAACGCCGCTGTCAGCAGAGACAATTTCACACTAAGAACTAACACCAGCACACCGGGGTATAGTTTAAAACACGAGGATTTTAGTGCTTTCGATACCGAGGACTTCGGAGTAGCTTCTTCGTTAGCGCACATGGCGCAGCAGCAGCAGCAGCCTCAGGTCTCAGCCCCCGAGGTGTCGTCGTTTCCGTTCGTGACATCACCATCAACATCTCTCCCTTCACCATCATCCACGATATACTCAGTGTCTAGTCCGGGCACCCCGGGCCCCTCGGGGCCGAGCCGGGGTCGCCGCCCCCACGGGTCCAGCGCACCTTACTCGACAAAGTCAAGGCGGCGCCATGTGGAGAAAGGAACGATGGAGTACGTCGAGAAGCGGGCCCGCAACAACGTCGCCGTGCGGAAGAGCCGCGCCAAGGCCAAGGAAAAACAACGCGAGACCGAGGGCCGGGTCAAAGGTCTCATGGACCAGAACCATCAGCTCCAGAAGAAAGTGGACATGCTGACCAAGGAATTAACTGTACTCAAAGGATTGTTCTTGAACGTTGGAGCATCTATACCCGATGATTTCCTTAAGCTTCTTGGAGATTCTTGACGAGGGTAATTTCTGTGCTAAACTTTTTAACAAAATTTTATTATGTTTTTTTTTTTCCATGTCGGTTCTGTAACTTTGTAGCTGAACTATTATGACATTTGTTACCGAGTCTTACAGAGTTGTTGTTTTTAACCAGCTGTGTTGATGAAAGCGAGTCTACGAAAGAAAACAATAATAACAACAAAAAAAACAACAACACGCCGAATCTGATGGAGGATCGTAGTCAACAAACAAGGCAGCGCGAGAAATCCAGCGGCGAATGATTCCGAGTTCGAGTGTGTTGTCATTCAGGAACTCTTCAGCTTCTGACACCCGAATAAGTTTTTAATTTAACTTTTACCACGGGTGTCTGTCTCTGAGTGCATGGCTGTGTGCTATACTCTCTATGTACAAATCATGTAAACTATGACATTTACTCTTAATTCTGTGTTGATAATGTTTGATAAACAGAAGCGAAGACTTAGTTGTAGCCCACGGGCCCACGATTTTATTCGCTGGGCTTGTTGATTAGTTATAGACTGAGTGAGTTAGTTTTCTTGTTGTTGTTTTATTTTTACACGCGCGTAATCCCGGTTCTATAAATAGATGTCATTTTGACACGCGACTGTTTTGTTGACATTTTTGTTCATTGACCACACTGGTGATATGTTGATTTCAAAAGAAGATGAAAAAAACACAAACACTTTAAAAAAGACACCATGGGGGGGGGGGGAATACATGTTTCGATGTTTTACTTTAGCGCTATTTTGTGATAATTTTGTTTATTTGATGTATTTCTTTCCTTTTATTTGTGATTTGTTGCTTATATTCTATACGTTTCCTTGTGGAATCAATGGAATATGATGTATTAATAATCATTTCTTATAGTAACACGCGCCCTTCCAGATTCCTGCCGCACCATCTACCCATCTCCTATTGCTAGCAATTCACACACCTTCTCATTTTTTCATTGCCACCCTTTCACCAATTTCCGATTTCCTACACCCTGTTTATTTTAATGTAGAGTTTGTACAAATCTTTTTTTTTAAATTAACCATTACTGTCATGATAGTCATTGTTGATGATGCCAAATATTTTATCCTTAATTTTTATTGATCTCCGTCGTCGTAGAATGTTGAGGGTAAAACGTTGTCTATTGTAACAATTATCATTTCTTTTCATCAATTTTTACTTTCTGATATATGATATTTTTCTTACTGGAACTTGAAATCCATTTTTTTTTTCATAACGAAAAATAAATATATACATTTTAAAAAAAGATAAGTAATAAATGGGTTTCTCTGTTTGATTTTTCGGTGATTTATTGAAATAGTTAATAAGCATGTTACAGTATTATTATTTGCCTCTTGTCACCCGTGATAAACAGCAACGAAATCCCCCCTCTGCACCCCCCCCCCCCCCCATTTAAAAAAAACGATGTACGAAATTGTTTGGTTGCTGTAGCTCATTGGGTTCGAGAGTTCCTCTACCACACTGTTAAGTGTTCATTCACTAGTAATAGTGTTAGATCTTATAGGGTAATAGTAATAGCTTTGAGAAAGCGTGTCAGTCAGGGGGGGTGTTCAGTGAATATATTACCATTGTCCCAGAACGCACATAGATACGTTTTTTTTAAATAAAAAATATTTATTATTATTTATTTGTTTTTATTTTTTCCTACCAAATGTAAATGTTATATAAGAATATAGAACAACCAACTCTCCCAACCCCCCTGTGCTTTAAAGTAAATGTGTGGATCATCTGTCAGCTTGTGTTTACTCCACAAGATCAAAGTTGATGCCAAAATGACAATACAAAATAATAGTGTATGAAATTATAACAAGCTACTTCTTTTGTTTTTATTATTTCCTTTTCAGTTGTTTGTTTACGTGAATGTCTGTGTTATTTATGTCAATTAATATCGTACACAGTGACACCAGACACCAAAAACAAATAGAAAATTGAGCATTAAGTTAAAATAAGGCAAATTTAAAATGTAAATAAATAACCTTCAGCTTGTTTTTTTTAAATATAATGGAACACATCCATCTCTCTGTTTTCCTCATCCATTCCGAGCAACCGTTATAGCTGAATCACACACTCAAGTTGTATTATTCTAAAATAGATGGCTAAAAATAAACACGTCTATTCACGGAGCCTAGGTCACGCACTCTGGTAGATCAATTTGGCAACCCCGGCTCTGACGTAGAGATTAGCTTGCTATTCATAGGCAGGAAAATACCTCATGACGTCAACGACATCTGCCGCGGCGAACTAACCTACTTTTCCCCTGCAGACCAGAGAGGTATTGATCCGCTGGCAGCAGACGAAGTAGTGCAAAAGCATTGCCCATTCCCCCCCCCCCACCTTTCCACATTATATAAAAGAGTGCAGTGGTTAGATTAATAAAAACACACTGAATTGTAGTCAATGGTATAGATTAAGAATAGATTTTAGTTGTTTTTTTTTTAAAAACTATCTTTATTCAAGCTTGGAGTTCGTTCCAGATCGTATGTTAGAAGAAAGCAGCATCGGCATCAGTTTAGTTCATGAGTGTAAGTAGAGCAATGAAAGGTGTTACAGCACACACACAAAATTGGCGTGTAAAGTCTGGGATTTAATTTAAGTTTAGGAAATCAAGTAGCTGTTGGTTATCAACAGCAATTAAAAATAACGATGTGCCAACTCACAGAGATCTGTTGTATATAAAGACGGAGAATCCAAGCTTGTTCATGCGTGAATGACAGCATATATACATGAGCACATGACCCCCACCACAGCCACAACCACTCATATATACATGAGCACATGACCCCTACCACAGCCACAACCACTCATATATACATGAGCACATGACCCCTACCACAGCCACAACCACTCTTGTATTTTTTTAAATATTTTTTTTAATGGTTAATATAATATTATTCACACATGTTTGAGGATGAAGTAAGGTCAATCATACACACTGGATGGTTGAACCAAGTACATTCACATAAATTGGAGGTTGAACAAGATTCATTCATATAAACTGGACGGTTGAACAAGATTCATTCATATAAACTGGACGGTTGAACAAGATTCATTCATATACATTGGACGGTTGAACAAGATCCATTCATATAAATTGGATGGTTGAACAAGATTCATTCATATAAACTGGACGGTTGAACAAAATACATTCATATAAACTGGACGGTTGAATAAGATTCATTCATATAAACTGGACGGTTGAACAAGATTCATTCATATAAATTGGACGGTTGAACAAGATTCATTCATATAAATGAGAGGATGAACAAGATTCATTCATATAAACTGGACGGTTGAACGAGATACATTCATATAAACTGGACGGTTGAACGAAGTGCATTCCCATAAACTGGACGGTGCTACTAAGTGCGTGGATGGTTGAACTAATTTATATTCACTTTAAACTGGACTGCTGTCCTCATTGGTTCATATTGAACTGATGGCCAGATGACCTGAATGATTCGCAAAAACTGGACGGCTGAATTAAGTAGTCTACTCTCGTATGCATGACGTCATTACAGAATTCCTTTATTTCCTTTTTCAAAATTGGATTACAACAGAACATCTTTAGCGGATTTTCCTTATCAAAGGCAAGTTTTTTAAAATTATTATTATTATGACAATTTACACGATTTTATTTTGCTTGACATTCTGTGTGTGTTAACTTCAAATCTGACAACCTGATTTTTAACGCACTTCGCATCATTGCTCGACTGAGCGCAAATTTGGCAGACGCCTGTATCTCCGGTGAAAATACAATATTCCAAAACTTCATTTAATTTGCACAGTCGGCTATCAATTTATTAATTGATTATTTTATTTTATTATTATTATTTATTATTATTTTTTTTTAATTTTTTTTTTAAACCTATCAGTCAAATATTTTATTCGACTTCGAGGTGGTAATCAAAGGGAAAATAATAAATACATTTTTAAAATGGCATTCTCTTTAAAGAAAGATTTCGATTTTTAAATTGTAATTGTTACAATTCTGAAAAGATAAAGACATAACAATTAAATTAAAAATTATTTTAAAAATTGGTTTTAAACTTTTTTTTTTCAAATGAACAAAAAAAAAATGGTTCTCATTTCAACAAAAATAAAAGTGAGTGCGCCCCTTCATTAATATCCTGCATGATTCCAGCATTGTTCAGTATGTCATCTCCCTGAAGATTTGACATACAAGTGACACGTTCTTATGTACTCTCTAACATTGTGTCTCGGACACGCTCTCGGACACGCTCTGTGTATGCTTGACGCATGGTTGCATGTTGGAAGAAATTGAAAATAATTCTTATAATTATGATTCCACATTATGTTTCATAACTAGTTCCCATACCATCTTTGCTTGGCGCACACGCTTTCATATTTGTAGACATGCAAAGCATTTATTCTGTCCTTTTGCTAGTGCATTGGGATAAAAGAGTGTTTTTAAAAATCCATTTTGTTAACCCATTTAAACAACAATGAAATAAAAGACGAGTTAAAAAAAAAACAACAATGCAATAAAAGACGGGTTAAAAAAAAATGTATCGGTTTCTGCTAGGAGATCTATTGAATAGGTAAATGATCTAAATTTTACAGTTTTATCTCTTAAATACTTAACCTTATGTCAGCTTTAACCACTTGGTGACCCCATGTCAGCTTTGTCCACTCTGTTACCCCATGTCAGCTTTGTCCACTCTGTTACCCCATGTCAGCTTTGTCCACTCTGTCACCCCATGTCAGCTTTGTCCACTCTGTTACCCCATGTCAGCTTTGTCCACTCTGTTACCCCATGTCAGCTTTGACCACTTGTTTACCCCATGTCAGCTTTGACCACTCTGTTACCCCATGTAAGCTTTGACCACTTGGTGGCCCCATGTAAGCTCTGACCACTTATGTACCCCATGTTACCTTTCACCACTCTGTTACCCAATGTCAGCTTTGACCACTTGGTTACCCCATGTCAGCTTTGACCACTTTGTTACCCCATGTAAGCTTTGTCCATTTGGTTACCCCATGTCAGCTTTGTCCATTTGGTTACCCCATGTCAGCTTTGACCACTTGTTTACCCCATGTCAGCTTTGACCACTCTGTTACCCCATGTAAGCTTTGACCACTTGGTGACCCCATGTAAGCTCTGACCACTTGGTTACCCCATGTTACCTTTCACCACTCTGTTACCCAATGTCAGCTTTGACCACTTGGTTACCCCATGTCAGCTTTGACCACTTTGTTACCCCATGTAAGCTTTGACCACTAGGTGACCCCATGTCAGCTTTGACCACTAGGTGACCCCATGTAAGCTTTGACAACTTGGTTACCCCATGTCAGCTTTGACACTTGGTTACCCCATGTAACTTTGACGACTTGGTGACCCCATGTAAGCTTTGACCACTTGGTGACCCCATGTCATCTTTGACCACTTGGTGACCCATGTCAGCTTTGACCACTAGTTGACCCCATGTCATCTTTGACCACTTGTTGACCCTATGTCAGCTTTGACCACTTGATGACCAAACTCAGATTATGGGATCCCAACAATCAGTATCCCTTTCTCAGTCCATCTCTCCCAACCCCACCCCCCGGAGAGATGACGATAGGTTTCGTGTTTAGTCATGCATATCTTATCTTATATGTTACAGACGCTCCTTCTGTACAGAAGATTATTGCGTCCTGCGTTTATCTATGGTTTGTGTTTAGTCCTGTATTCTTACTAGAGTTTTAAATGATGATAGCATGTTGGCTTTCCTGGTCTCTTCAGGCAACCCATTCCATGCCCGAATACCGGACGGGAAGAAAGAAAACTTGTATGTGTTTGATCTTGCATACGTGTATGGCATGGGTCGGGTAACGAGCCAGATATGGCTCTCTTCATGGCTGCAACTGGCTCTCAGACTAATGTTCGGTTATCTTTTAAAACAGTTTTTTCAGACCCCTTTAATCTACATATTTTAATTGCAAATAAAAACTGCATAGCAATGTTATTAAAAAGAATCCGGAGACATATTCATATATATTGTACTTTTAGTGTTGAAATTACAAAAAAATTATTTGAATTTTTAGTTTTAAACACAATGTGTGGCTTTCAAAGAATTTTTTAAAAAAAATATGTGGTGTTTATGGCTCTCTCGGACAAAAAGTTTCCAGACCTCTGGTGTATGGGAACCCCACTTTTAGAGCCCCAGACCCCAGACCCAGTCTATTAGATTATTTTCTATCTAGCTGCCTCAGCTTTTTAGGGACACGGCTGCTCATTTGTATTGTTGTGTAGTGACTTTGATATCTTTATATGATCCTTTCAAATATGTACCGATGCCTACATTGACGATCGATGTGGGACGTGGTGGTCGAGAGGTAGCGCGCTCGACTGTCATACCGATGGTCACGAGTTCGAATCCACGCGAAGGCGAGGATTTGTTCCCGGGGCCTGAGGAGTCCCCGAGTCACCCAGCTCTGAATGGGTACCTAACTAGACAATAGTTAGGCGGCTGGGGTAATGCGTGGAACCCCTATAGCTGTGGCCTGTGACCGCTGCATCACTTGCCAACAGATCATCTCTCATGGTCTGTGGACGCAATTATCTTCTGCATAGAAGGAGCGTCTGTATATATAAGAAGATAAGATGTGATTTGAAAATGTATATAATTGTAGATACACTTTTATGTTAAAAATACTGAAAATACATGATATGCCGAACACGCTGAAAAATGTGCTTTAATGCTAAACCAACTAAAAGTATTTTTTTTAATGTTAAACACTGTAAATATACGTTATGTTACATGCGATGAAAATGTGACACGCTAGACGTATTCTTTTACGTTACATACTCTGAAAATGTATGCCATTTTAGCAGACTGAAAATTTGCGTTGAATTTAAACAAATTAAAATGTCGATATATATAGCTTATATTAGGGCTGTTATCGATTAATTTAAATTTAATCGTTAACTATTGAAAAATTACCGAAATAATTAATCGATAATTTTGATTTAAAGCAAAAAATTAAGATGTATGACGTCATTAAATTGAAAATTTCAAGGGAAGTAACAAAAACAGGCAATATAATAGCTTTGGGATATAAATTTAAATATAAGTATAAGTAGTTCAAAATAATGTCAATGAATTTAGATTTTGCTATTGTTAATTAAGTAAAATGTTAAATTTTTAAAATATAATTTTCCTTATAGAAACAGCTTATTTTAAAGTTTACACTTAATTTTTTTTTTCATTGGAGAAGATGGTACGTAAAAACCTATTAGATATTAATACTTAATTATTTTTGAACAAATCAAAAAAATTGTTTTAAACATTTTCTCTAATTTTAATCTCTATTTTATTGATTAAAATTATTTTAATCGATAAAAACTTTTACCGATTATATATATATATATATATATATANCAAAACGGCCCCGGTCAAAACGGCCCCGACCAAAACGGCCCCAGACAAATTGTAGACATATTTTTTTTTTAAAAATAATAATTTTTAAAATTTTAAGTTAATTTAACATTTGTTCAACTTATTCACCTTTTATGAAAGTGGTCAAATTGTAAAATTATTTCTTGTGAAGTTATGACATAATTTCTTCTCAACAAACAATTGTGACTTGCTACCATATAGTTTAAATGTTATTAAATTCTTTCTTCGGCCCGAGAGGAAATAAGTAACTAACTAACTAACTTGTGATGTTATTATTATTGTTTTTGGTGAACTAAAACTGACACTGAATCGGCGAGTATAAATAATTATTTAAAATTGTATTCCATTAACAAATATTAGTCCAGGGCCGATTTGTCTGAGGCCGTTTTGTCCGGGGCCGTTTTGTCAGGGGCCGATTTGACCGGGGCCGTTTTGTCTGGGGCCATTTTGAGCGGGGCCGATTTGACCGGGGCCGTTTTGTCTGGGGCCATTTTGACCGGGGCCGTTTTGACCGGGGCCGTTTTGTCCGGGGCTGTTTTGTCGGGGCCTAACCCTTACCCTGTTTACGTCTCTTCCATTTACTTTTTTATAAGCCTGATTGCAGTCTCGACCCTCATTTTGTTGACAATGACAATAATTGTGTCCCTTTTTTCTGTGGCCAAACGACCTCCGTATTGAACACCAAACTGTAGATCTACCTCGGCAAGCTAAAAAGAAAACACATTTTAAGTTTATGGAAAGGGGAATTCCCTTCACTTTTTGGACCATCTTAATATAGAATGTTTCCTGGAGGTAGACATTGATTTCATTGAAAAAAAATGTACTTGATACACTGATAGTGATAGACATCTGTGGCTGATTGAAAGATATCTGCTGGGGGATACATTCTGGGTGTTCTCATCCTCAACACTGGATGAGGATGGGCCCCGTACCGTGTATTTGTTCTAATTTAAGGCACAGAGTCTAAATGTAAAACATAATTTCCCTATCCCACCATTTCCCTCTCCCACCATTGCCCTCTCCCGCCATTGCCCTCTCCCACAATTGACCCCTCTCCCAACATTCCCCCTTCCCATCATTGCCCTCTCCCACCATTGCCCCCTCTCCCAAAATCCCCCTCCCACCATTGCCCTCTCCCACCATTGCCCTCTCCCACCATTGCTCTCTCCTACCATTGCCCCCTCTCCCAACATTCCCACTCCCACCATTGCCCCCTCCCACCATTGTCATCACCCACATATTAACCCAATTTTTCTTTTAAAATTTGCCAAGAAGTGTTTGAAGTACGCACGCACTGACATACATTGAGTTTATTTGCTCTCCCATACGAAATTTTGGTGACACCTATCAGCAACTGCCGCAGGGTTAGAGTGTAAGGTAGGGCGGGCGGTCCCACTACGTATACGACTTCTAGGGCGGGCGGTCCCACTTCGTACACGACTTGTTGGGCGGGCGGTCCCACTAAGTATACGACAGTCTCTTTGGAAGGCGGTGGTTGGTATCCAGCTCTCAATAACCAGGCTGACGATTACAGCGGCGAGACTCAACATAATTAGGACATCGCCGTAAATGTATTCTTCCGCATTCCTGATCGTTGCAGAGCGTTCGGCCAGCAGACGTGACCCCATCTCCTCAGACAGGCCCCACATGCGGCAGCCAGGGTTTCCTTTTCGGCGTCTGACCTATTTAGGTGGGCTGTGTGTTGGACAGTGTCCAGTCCTCATTTGCATAATTTGAATGTGTCGTATATACTCGTTCTGAAGCTGACCATTTTTGGACAAAATCTAGGGGAAAAGAGTATAGAAAGAGTATAGAAAAGTATAGAAAGAGTATAGAAAGAGTATTGAAAGAGTATTGAAAGAGTATATATATACGGTAATTATTGTGTCAGAACTCAGTAAGACAGGAACAGAGGCGAGAATTTTCTCATCGGTTATGTCGATTCTTTTATCTCGCCGAACCCTAATATCTCGATCACAAACGAGAAACAACGTTGGTCCCCCTCAATATCGGTTATCTCGATCCTCATTACCACAATCGCCAGTTTGTAAAGATTATTTGGTCACATTTTTTTGTGATATTTTTGCACACGTTCAGATTTGTAGATATCTTTGCCTAGATTTCCTTGCCTAAACTTATTATTCTTCAGTCAACCCTAAATGTAGCGCTGATTTAAGTTTTTGTGAAACTAAATCCAAGGTAATAATTTTTTTTATAAAGAGCATTGTGATGCGTCTTTTTAACATAACTACATGACATGTGTTCCCAGGACAGGGGTGTCCAAACTTTGTTCAAATAAGACCGTATTCAATTAAATAAAAAAATATGCGTGGCCCGGACTAGGATATAAACAAAAATGGGATATGTTGAGACCGAGAAAATGTTTCTAAATCATATGATTGTATTTTGCTTGTCATGTGAAGAGTGATTTTTTTTAATATACGTTGTTCTGCTTTGGTTGGTTGGGGGAGGGGGTGGAGGAACACTATAGCGATTTTCGAGGCATTATAAATGTCTTTAGAGATTATTTGAAATTACAGAAGTTTGATAAATTATGGCCAAGTTATGTATTGAAGATGTTGATATTTAAATACTGGTGAAAATGTTACATCGAAAATTGTAATTGAAAAAAATAATAATAATTTTTTAAAATAAATTCATTCATAACATTTTCTGATTTGGCCTAAATAAACAATATGGCGACATCAATTTTTGCCATAGGAAGTGCACATTACATCACATAACTTCATCGGATTTTCATATTCAACGTCTACGAACTTTAAAAAAAATAAAACGCCATCAAATGACGTCATCGTATCTTCTCCTCAAAACAGCACACAACTTCGGCTCTTATCATAATTATAATATTTTCGTTACACAAAACATCTACGCGTCACTTCATTTTTTAAGACGAGGCCGCGGGCCAGTTAACATTTAAGCGCGGGTCGCATTTGGCCCACGGGTCGGACATTTGACACCCCTTTAGCGGCTAGGATGCCTCAGTCATATTGTTATTTTTATCGTCGTAATGGCATATCATTTCAATAATCTGGACATGTGTGACCACGCCCTTTATTGATGTCAAAATGCTACAGTACTGTCCGGTATTATGCCTTTTTATGTTAAAATATTTGATAATTAAGTTTGAACAATATCTTGTTTTAAATATATTCGGCATCCTTCCGTCTTGCAAAATTATGGTGCATCATAGTTGGTTCGGGTTGCATTTCCACGTGTGACTGTGCAGTCCTATCCTTGAGTGACAGACTTTACCACAGCTTTTGCACACGAGGTCTGTGATTTCCAATGTTTTGGCCTTTCTCCTAGCGCTCTTGTCTGTAGCCTTCTCCATCCTTCGCTCCTCAGTTACTATGACGCCCTCTTTTACAACAGTGCGCCACGTAGATCAGTCTTCTGCCTTAAACTCCCAGTCGCTTTTGCGTATTCGGGCTGCTTTCGTGTCCCTTTGGCAGACATTTTTAAATAAATCGCAGACGTGGACGACCTGTCTTCCTTTTTGCCGATGCCAGTCCTCCATTTCGGAGGTCCGTGGAGATTTGGCAAGGGCTCATTCTTTTTACATGTCCTATCCACCTCAGGTATCTTTCACTTAGGATTGAGAACATGCTTTGGGTATAGGCACGCGTCAGGACACCACTATTCGGCACTTTGTCCAAGGATGCGACGCAGGCATCTCAAGTGGAAGCTGTTAAGCTTGCGCTCATGGAGTGTCCATGTCTCGCTCCTTTATAGCAGCGTACTGATGACACAGGCTCGATAGACACACAGTTTGGTTTTCTCCGTTAGCTTGGTGTTTTGCCAAACCCGTTTATTAGTTTAGCCATTGTGTCAGCTGCCTTGCCAATTCTACTGTTTATTTCATCCTCTATGGACAGTGTATTGGAGACTTTCGACCCTTGTGTAGGTGAAGCTTTCCCCAACATCCTTGTTTTTATTGTCGATATTGATGGTAGGAGGAGAACTTGTATCTTGGGCCATGTTGTTTGTCTTTTTCAAGATGATTTGCAAACCAAATTCTTTACAGGCGTTGGAGAAGCTTGACGCGGGTTGTTGCAAATCATTTTCTGTGTGTGTTTTGAGTGTGTACGGACGATGCGGCACTGACAGCACACACAGAAACTGGTTTGCAAAAACTCGTGTATTAAATAATTCAACAATTAATTATACTACACATCAATGTCTAAACCCTGAATATGTCATTATGTGATACCTTAAAATACCACGAGGTGCCGTGTGCAGAATAGTTGTTATTGGCAACCACTGAATCTCATTTATGACTCTAGTATAGGGGTCGTCAACATTTTGAGACGGAAGAGCCAAAAATTACTATTTACAAATTTCCCGATTTTTAAAGAGTCACTTACACGAGTTTTTACCAAAAAAAATAATATAATTACTTGTGTATTACCCTTCAAAATTGACGGAGGTTTTCAACATAATTGTCCATTTTACTTGAAAGTCATATAGTAAATAAAAAGAAAATTTAGAGAAAGAGAGAGAAAATTAAATCTCATTTCAATATTATTGAACAATTTTATGCGGGCGTTCGATAAGAGTTATTATTGGTGCAGTATTTTTTTTTCAATACTTTTTGTTTAAACGATGCGCTTTTTAAAAAAAATGTTATTGCCTGATTACATAGCGTGACGAACATATACAAAGCAAATTATATATATATTGATTAATATTTGCGCATGGAACTGGACAAAACCAAATCGTGACATCGAAAGAGCCGCATGTTGCCGACCCCTTTTCTAGTACTATTACCATAAACTATAAACTAATCCAATGTTCCAAAAGTTTCATTCATAAAACACTGGACGTAGGCAAAACATTATGTAAATATTGGTCAAGAAAGAAAAAAATCATGTTAAGCCTGGTCCCTTTTGGACTCAGGACGTGTTAGCGCATTTTCGTATTATGTATCAGTACTTATGTTAGATATCAGCATTATGTAGTTATCAGTAATTGTGTTTAGATTTTAGACATATTTTTATGAATTTTCTTGTGTAATGAATATACCTGAAATTTTTTTAAATTTAAAAGTCATTTCTTTACATTTTAAATTTTAAAAATTTTCTCTTTAATCTAACTACAAGTGGTTTGTGGTCACTGAAATAGGACTCATAAATGAAACCTTCTAAATTGTAATCAGCTAATCGCCCAAATACTCCGTCAATTGTTGTTTGATAGATCGTGGTTGTCAATCCTGGTGAAAGTAGTTGAATGTTGAAGCTTGTTTCGAAAAAGTTTTCAATTTCTGCCCCTGGGCCGCTGAGATCTTGATTGAAGTCACCACAAATGATGACGTAAAACTCTCTAAACTTTTACACATATTCTAATGACGCCAACAAAAAAAAAAATTATTTTGCACCCTTTCACACCACTCTTCAATGCATGAAGAATTGTGCATTCGACTTCCGGCAATGGCGGCCGTTCCCTGAGTTAGTGCTACTTCTCGATTCGAAATATTTTTTGGTAGTTTTAACGGGTTTTTTAAACGGATCGAGTAACTGAGTGTTGATGCACCAATGGCAGGTCAGGACATACAAAAAACATATATACATCATGGGTCTAGGACTTATGGATCCTGTGATCAGGGTGATGACAGACGGACAAAACGGGTGCAATAGCGATTTCGACATCTCGAAAATGCGCTAAAAAT
>MUZC01000616.1:303981-330149 GCA_002072015.1 Radix auricularia | reverse complement strand
TATATATATATATATATATATTTGCATGTGTGTATGTGTGCGTGCTTGTGTGGTTAGAACGATACTACCCCCCTCCCAACCAAACAAACAAAAAGTAGCCTTTTTGCAAATTATTTTCTAATTAAATGTGCTCAATATAGTTTATTGGGGCTAATTGTATAGGCAGTATAGCCAATTGTATAAAGGCAGTAGGTCTATAGCAAATTTCTATTTGTACATTTTTAAAATACTCTTTGATCAAAATCTTAATTTTTTTTATTGTTGTGTGGAATTTGTGAAACTCATTCACACTCAACCCCACCATGTGATACTTAAAATGGCGTAAATGTAAGACGGCCCTTTAAAGCCTACGATCAGGAGCGTATCAAGGGGACGGGGATTGCGCAGCACAAAAATTATCTTTGTAGGGGCGTCGTTTTCAGAATACGCAGAGAGGTATTTTCAGAAGCGGTCATATCAGCCTGGGGTGCCTTGGACGAGGGTCACACCATGTAGACTAAGTGTTGGTTTCTTAATATCAAGGATCTCCATGTATATTGTGTTTTCTTTTGTCGGTATGTGCGAGTGGGTGGGGGGGGGGGGAAGGGTCAGCAACAATTTTGGTCCGCCCCTACAGGTTTTTTAACCTCAGCTTTGACATCGGCAATTATTTTAAGTGTTCCAATTTTGGGTGCTAAACAAATGTCACTTGCTGATACAAGAACGGCTACGCCAAGAGTCGCTACGCTACCATACTGATAGCGGAATTCAAATGTTGATATGCGGACATGGGAGAGAAAGAGAGAGACAGAGATAGAGGGAAAGAGATAAGTAGAGAGAGAAATGGCGGACTAGGTGGCAAATCCGCCCCCCCCCCCCCCCCACTTGCGCAAGAAATCTCATTCATAAAACTTCACGTGGTACATGACGCGACGGCGTAATCGTTTCCGGAACTTAATAGTAATCGCGTTAGTTTTTTTTTGTGTGTAAAACATGCGTTAGAAAAGTTACCAACATAGTATCGATTCTGTTCAATTGCATGGTACCGAATGAACCATAGCGCTTATACTCATTGCAAAATATTTGGGGATTTTTGTTTGCAATAATTTTTTTGCGCAATTTGGTCACATAGTTGTAACATCGGAATGCAAGTATTTCAAAATGCAAAGATAATAAATTAAGCCACTCATTTGTAACTGTTTTTCACCTTCCACTACATTGTTCATAAGTCGCCTATTTTGCCTGCAGTCTGGTTTTAAATTAAAAGATTCGCGAAATGCGTGTTTTAATTTCAGCTGGGTTTTTTTATTTATTTTATGGATGTTAATAATTTGTTTTTTTCATTTTTTGTTGAAGGTAAGCGAAGATACAATTTACATATTTTTGTACAATAAACAAGAAAAATCATATCATTTACTAAAAAAATATATTTTAAAAAAAAAAAACAATTTTGCGAACTCTTTATTGGGATCAGTGTCCTTCATAACGGTAGATAAAATTTCCAAAATTCTGTTGATTTTTTTTTTTTTAATTTCTTTTTTAATTAAAAAGGATTAATAAATTGATTTGTTTAAATTGCTTTCGAAAACCCATGAAGTAAATAGTTCGAAAAAGTAAAACAGAAAATAATTAAATAACGAAATGCTTATTGTAGAGCCCAGAATGAGATCAAACGTCACAGTCACAGTTCAAAGTTCATTTTGTTTTGACATGACCTAGGTGTCAATTTATGGAACCAATGACTTGCGATCTAAAATACCGCAGCTACTTTCCAACGGTTTCATAGTTACCACTATATGACTTTTTAACATTATCCTTTATAAAAAAAAATAGCTGATGATTAGACTTTTGAAAAATACATAATCATTCTTTGAAAATAATAAATTTGAATTCCTCAATATATTAATAATTAATATCAATAGTAATAAAAGTAAAGTTGTTTTCTGTGCGCATGCCCAGTAGGCAACAATGTCACCATAAATTAGAGTTACACAACACACAACTACCAAGAGATGAATGTGATGTCATCCAAATTTCAAGATATTGAGTTAATCTAACATACTTAGGGTTTAAAATATAAAATCTATTTTTTTAAATTAATGACCACTTTTTTTGTTTCAACTCTTTTTTCTAACTTGTGTGGCCTATCAAAAATATAAATTATATCCATCTCAAACTGAAAACTTATAGCCATACATGACTATACCCTCCCAAAAACCAGAGAGTCCGCCATGTTGAAAATTTTACACCAAAAGATAAAAGAAGATGATACTAAATTTTCCCCATTTACGTTCACAACAATTTTGAAAACATGAAATTTCTAAGGTTTTACAATTTGTGTCTTTATGTGAACAATAGGAAAACAAAAAAGTAACAATATAATAAAGTAACAGTCACCCACAACAGACTGAAATATTTGTTTCTACCCAAAAATCAAATAATTAAGTAACAAAGATGAATCCAATCCATTCCCTAAATACTATCGGGACGCATAGCTCAAACATTCAGGATTGTTTTTTAAAATATTTTTCTTTCTCACAAGAACTCGAATAATTATTAAACTATACCAACTTTGATTAAGTGGGTATCAGGGTTAGGACTCTACTGGGTAAATGATTTTGTGTCTCTGTCCTGAGGTATCCATAAAAGTAAAATGTCAACATGGCTGCCACACTTGAATGTAGCAGACGTAGAGAACTTTCAATGTGGCGAAACAACGAATCTAAATAATTTTTAAAAATACTTTATCGCTTTTTAAATCTTAGTCCATATGTCAACATGATTTTGATACTGACTCTGGGCGAATTTCCAAACTGAACCTTAGAAATAGAAGTAGAAGAGGGAGAAAAGAAAAGACGATGATGGATGGCGTTGGTCTTTGAATACAACAAATGTCCATCTGAGATGTTGGACGTCACTCATCCTGGATATTATTATTATCTTAATAGACTGCGAGAGTAATGAAGAACGAAGAATACATTATTCCCGAATTAAAGCATTAAAAGAGATCTTTGCTTTGATTAAAATAAAAAAAGCAAGCCAAGTTGTTCAACGGCACAAGGTTCATAACTAAAATAATTTTAATAAAACAAAATAGTTATTACCTCCCTTTCAATATAAAACAACTCTCGGCGCTGTACAGCCATCCCATGAATGAAATGACATATTCTCTAAATTAGCCAAGTTCCTACTTTAATAATTAGCATTAATTGTATTATCAATTAACTAATTTGAAAATAAAATCCTTCAGACTGTATAAAGTCTGATCTCATGTTTCCATGAATTACGAACATCCATTAAAGTTTAGTATATTAGTTAGTATTATCCTTTAATGACTCTTCTCTATTCTATGAATTGTGTATATCCATTATGATTCTAATATTAGTATTATCCTTTATTGACTTTTCACCAATTTCTCCCATTCTAGTGCAGGTAACATTATTTTTTCCAAAATTTTTGACACACTTTTAGCAATAATTCTTATTTTCATTTTAAACCAATTTCTTATGTAATTCTTTTTGGTAGGAAAATATGTTTATTGATAAATATGATTACAAATTTAATGTTTCAATAATTTGCCAAAAGATTTGGGAAAAAAAACATCAAATTCTCTAAATTTGATCTATATCTCTAAATCTAAACTTATTTTAATACTTAAATTTTACCTGTGAGAATTACATTGAGAAATTTAAAGAATTACATTTTTATAAAAATTGTTTTAAGTTCAGAGCTGCTTTCATGTCAATGACAATTACCTTCTGACTTATTATGAATTAAAATTTCTACACAAAGAGACCTTGTGGTCAGTGGCGTAGCTAGAGCTTTTGCCGCCCGTGGCGGTCTCCAATATGCCGCCCTTTTAAGGGCCACCCATAAATGACGTCACGCACCGGGGGGGGGGGGGGGGGTCACACATTTGATGTCATTCAAAACGTGCAACTTTAAATAACAGCTACACTGAAATATATGATTACCCAAACTTAATTCAATTAGGATTTACGCAGTTTCAAGCGTGTTATGATGTCAGAGTGCAATCTTAAACTAAAAACATATTTAAATGACCGAACAAACCCAAAAAAAAGATTTTAATAATGCTCATTTTCAAATACAAAATACCGCTTTTATGGGGCGGTGGGGACTTTGTCACATCACATTGAGGAATGGGTCTAAGTTTTCGTTTTGTGACGCCGTGTGACGAGGGGGCAGGGGGTGAAAAATCTGCCGAAACCACGTGATGTCATTTATGGACGGCCTCTTAATTAAGTTAATCATATGATGGTTTTTATAAATTAATAAGCGTGAATAAATAATTGTAATTGAAACAAAGTACATTGTAAAAGCTGTGGAACAATTTTACCATTGCATGCCCCATTTATGTAAGCAGTAATAAAAGAGGCCGCATAAGATGATAAACCTATAAATACATATAAAAATACAAGATACTTGTTTTTAAGCCCACAAGAAAGTTATAGGGTCGCAGGTCCACTTCCCCCACCCCAAATATGACAAAAGATATTACAAATTTATACCCCAAAACATTAACAATTAATATGCTTTTATTTTTTATTAATAAATGTATGAATTTTTTTTAATAAAAAAAAGAAATTGTATACATCAGTTTGTAAACATATTTTTAAAATTATTTATAAATTTACGTATTCGCCTAACTTTCATAGTCGAAAAATCGTTTATTATGTTATCAAAATTTATATTATTTGTAATATCATGTTCTATGGACATTATTGCAAGATTTTGTAGTCTTTAATCACTTATTGTGGAGCAAAAATATTTTTTTTCAACTTCAGTTTGGAGAAGCTTCTTTCACAACTAGATAGAATCTACACTGATAGCAATTGTTAAAAAAAATCTTATCAAAATTGTAATGTTGCATAAAGAATTTTCCAATATTTAATGTTAAATATATTTTAATAGATCAAGGGGGTATTTCCCCTCTTTTTTTAACATAATGCCTCTTCTTGTAGTGTAGGTACAGCCAGGGCTGGTCTTACGCTCCTGCAACCTATGCGGTCGCAGTGGGCCCAGCGCTTTCATAGGCCCAACCTATCTTAATTTTCACTTATTATCCTTTTTAATACCTTATCCCTACCCAAACTGGGGCCCACGCAATCAGTTTCACACACTAAGCTGCATAGGGGCCCGCAGTAGCTAAGACCAGCCCGTGTACTGCCATAAAAATCTGGATCCTTTCTCTTTCAATCTCCAACATTTCTTTATCAATGTAAATAAAGAATTTTAATTGATGTTCAAATTCTTCATTTAGAATCCTAGATTGCATAGTATTATACACGAATATTTTCTTGCAAGGACATGTAACTCATCACCTCGTTCTTTTATTTTCTTTTACAATTACATTTATGGATAAAAACGTTTCTCGTTGTACTTCATGCTCTAAAGATAGAACCACGTCTTCTGAATTTTCCCCACTCATATTGTCTCCTTTAAACTTGGTATCTTGTCGATATTTCCATTTCTCTGTAACAGCGTTCTGTATTAGCACATATCTTTGTTTTATCAAATGGGTTTGCATAGTTTGCATTAATTTAAAAAAGACGGGTTCCCATAAATTGAGATATCATAGAAAAGTAAATGATGCCATGAACTGAGTAAAATTCAAGCATCTGATCTCGTTCTACTTGATACTTCAGATGAAAATTTTCCAAGACGCTTGAATTTTTTAAGTATGTCTTTTTCGGAATTATTTATACTATTGTAGTGTTACCGGAGAAATGAATAATCGTTCATTTGTAATGAATAACCGTATATTAATGAAAAATCCAACTTATATGTGTTACTTTAATGCAATAAAAACAAAGTTAATTTAATTTTTAATAATTTACCTTACAATTACACATGTATTTTATAAAACCCGAAACAGTAATATAATTTACTACTTGCAATTTAAACACACTATTTGAACCACTATGTCATGTAGGTACTTGTTAGTGCATCATTCTGCGAATGTCGAAATTACACGCTAAAACTCTAGTGCGATATTAATACTACATATATTCTAACAAGCGGTGATGTGTTGTTTTTTGTGCAGTTTTCTTATAAAAGCGCCATCTGTGACGTACACAGATTAATTTTGCAAACAAATAGTTACCTTTTTTGAGCGATTTAAAATTTTAAAACTGTTCTGCGTTAGTTATAACAACCACTATGTAATCAAACAAATATCCACGAATCCGTTAATTTAAACTCAAAATTGAGATACTTTTTGTTGCACTATGGCTTTTCCCCTTCAAAAGAAAAGGTGCGGTTTTTGGAAATGACTGGGTTTATTTTTCAAATGCCCACAAATGCCGCCCTTTGAATGAGTGCCGCCCGGGGCGGACCGCCCCCTCCGCCCCCCCCCTAGCTACGCCACTGCTTGTGGTTATAGTGTTTGACAGAGTGCAGCTACTAACTACACAAGTTCATCGTGTGCTTGGTTCAATTTGCTAACTGGAAGGCTGACAATTCATGTTATTTGACATTTTTGACCTGATCATTACTTATACAGTCTAAGAAATTGGTTTACCTCGACTGAAACTGAAAGCAGTAAAGCCCAGACTTTCCCAATTTCTCCCATGAAAAAAATGGAAATTTAAACCCATTGATCCATTATGGTGACATTTATCCAAAAGACAACAAAAATATTAAAAAAACTGCACCAACTCCCATAAACCTATAGATAATTAGACCATTCAAAACATCCATTTGATCTGACAAGAGGACTTTTTATTTAAATCATTCAATAAATTACATAAAAAGTAATTCTCACAATGTTCTTTTTTTCTCTTTTTTATGCCAGCTGATTTCAGAAGTTCTGCCAGTGAAGACAGTTTTACCATCAGCTTTGTGCTGTGTTGACCATGTTAAAGGTTTTCATTGTCATAATGTTACATCTCTTTCAAACTAAGAAATCTTTCCCCCTGTTAATCCCTGTCCTTGTACAGGTCTGACCACTGGGAGCTGCCGAGCCTCACTTCCTGCTCTCTCACCTCCAGCCAAGACGGTACCCACTTAGGAGGTTTGTCTAAGTTCGGATACTTTGGACGTGGCTGCGGGGGGCGCATGGGGTCAACGTTTTTCAGTTTGCGTTTAAGGACTTCCTCTTGGATGTCTTTGACGTGCCTGTAGTTATCTAGATAGCTGGAGAAATGAACAGAAAAAAACATATTGTTAGCCATCAATCACATTTAATAATGAGTTTTTATTTATTTAATTTATCATTTAAACCCATTGTGATTAGTTTGAAGGAATGCATTAGTGAATGTGATTTCAAAGTTGTGTTATCAATGGTTAATATTGGGTAAAGTAATTACTTGAATTATCCCACACAAAAATCTATAAATTTAAACTGCATACACCTTTTAGATTGAAAAGTAGAAATCAGATTCAGTCAACAGTAAATTCTGAGTAATTATAAATAAATGATGTTTTTTTTCCCCTTTGCATAAGTATATATCTGTAGTCTAGTATACAATGCTGTTTGTCATGCATGGTGAGACTTGAGTGATTTTGAAATAAATGTTTGAACATGCTATTTAATAGATGTGCTCCAGAGACTGTGCAGGGTGGAAGTGATGAATGTCTGGCCTGGACCTGGAGACTCATGTTGATCAAAGTTGTCTTGTTCCTCACATCAACAGTAGTGATGTTAAGTTCCCCTTTCAGACCATGCTGGCCTATGGGGGGGAGTGATCCAGCGTTCACAAGTTTTTATATCCACGGCATATGAGGGGATGGAGTGGCTAGATTGTGATGTCGGGTATCCAATAGGAGCTGGTTAAACTCAGAGACGCCCTTTGTCACGGGAACAAGACCCAGCCTTCACCAAGACTCGAACCCGTGACTCTTAGTACGCCAGCCGAGCGCGCTTCCACTGGACCACTGGGCCCTCGCTTAGGTGCATGCATCAACACTTAACATGTATATTGGTGCAACAAATTAATAATTTTTAATTTTAGGAATGTTAATTTATGCGGCCTACTTGGTGCACCCTGAAAGTGAAAGCAGTTACTGCTGGGGCCACGCTTTAGACCACGTGTTTTATTTGTGTTATTATGCATATAGACAATAAGATTATTTGTCATTTAATCAACTGTTTTACCCCCTGAATCAACTCCCAAGACAATAAAAGTCAATATTAATACTATTTATTATTGTTGATAGTTGATTATTTAATGTCCAGATTGATTTTAATGTTCACAATATACAACTCTATCATTCCACATCTAGTTCTAAAAACCAGAAATGATACAAATGACTAATCCATCATTAAATATAAAGGTGTTCATTCTCAATTAGAATTTCACACTCTTGATTTTTACCAAATTTTATATTTTTAGATATTTGAAGATAAATAAATCTATTGAAATTTCCTTTCCATCCTGACAAAAACCTTAAAGCTTTATGATGTAAAACGTAGGAAAGTTTTCATGCTTTCTTTTCCAAGAAGAGCACTTTTTATGAATATTCTATTCTTTTAGACAGCTGTCTCTGTCTTGATAGAGCCAGTGATCAAATAGATGAAACATATTAAAATTTAAAAATTATTTTTAACAGAACCCAGGGTTGCCACCCACTGGAAGCTGTGAACTCTGAAATCCCTTTTTGAAATTTCTTCAATCCTGAAAATTCCTTTATCAATTTTTCCAACCCTGAAAATTTAAAGGTAACGAAGTGCCACTGCAATTTTCATTTTCCAACCCTTTAAATGCATCATCACGTGTGTTTAACAGTTTTTACCATTTCAAAAATATGTATTTCGCACATATATATATTACTGTATATATATATATGCTAGGCAATATGTACAATACAAAAGAAACGTGCCTATTTTGAGTATCTATAAAATGGAATTCCTACAATAACTTACACTAAATTTCTTATTATTTATATGTTATAAATAAATAAATTTTTATTATTTTGAATTTTATTTCTTTGTTTTAAGTCATTGCTTGTTTTGAAATTAAACTCAATATTTTTATTACATAGATTATATAGTTTATAGTATGTCCACAATTTAATATTAATTATTATTGTTTTTAGACTATAGGTCTTTATCTCGTACTTATACTACTTATACTGTTTAGCTTGTAAGAGTAGAGGCCTAATGAAAATGAATATTTTAATTAATTCTCTAATAGTTGCAATAGTAGCAGTAATACAGTAATTCTAAACCAAACTTAAATTTCAGTTTATTTAACTATAATTTTGGTTTGGTTTAGATTACTGTATTACTCCTACTATTGCAAGTATTGGAGAATTACTTAAACTTAAATTACTGAAAGAGAGGTTGCAGTTAAAAGTGTATTATTATTAAGTATTATTTTCAAAGCACAAAGCCCTCATCTTAAACTGTCGTAATTTTTTTTAATTGATGTATCTGTATGTAGTAAAGGCATAAACAGGCCTACCCCTAATTTAATTATAAAAATAAAAATATCACTGAAAAAAATAATTTTTATTGTATTTTCAAACCCAGTCAGTTTAGATGCAAACAGCAATAATTTTTTCTTCATGTTTCGATAATTAATTAATGCAGGTGAGACATTTCTTAACTTACTCAACGCTCAAATTTTTACTAAAAGTAAGAAAAGAAGACGAAAATCTCCTAATGCCATGATAGTAATTATAAGCTGTAAAATGGTCATCCAAAAATGCACATCTAACATAATTTGTGATAAGATTAAATTTTTTTTTGAAAAATGTGATGCCAAGCACAAAATTGTGATTCCAGCGGAGTGTGATGCGTTTGATGATTAGTTTTCCGTATATTTTGGATATGCGCAGAATGATGCATGATCATGTGACAATGAGATGAGAGCAAAAGGAAGGGAGAGGTCACGGTACTCTTCCTATTTATAGCGAGTCCACAGTTCACTGAATGGGCTTTCCGCGAGTCTTGACTCCCCCCCATCTTTAAAACTCTGAAACCAAATTTGAAAACTAAACTAGCGAGAAAAAACCTCGCGAATCCGGAAAGAGCAAAATAAAAAAACTCCCGAATACGGAAAATAAATAATATCTAGTTTCACAAATCCGGAATTCCGGGATAAATCTGTAAGGCACTCCTGACACAGCCCTTAAATCGTAGAGTTTAAAATTAAACACTTTTGCTTACAGCATATAAAAAGATGGTCTGTATTAGACAGATGCATATAAAACTTCTTAAAAGAAATAAACCATACTAACACGTTGAAGGGTTGCCTGTGTGGGTAATCAAGCTGTTCCGGGTGGTATGGAGGTGGATGGATGAATTCAAATGATGGCTCCTTCATATCTGAAAGCCAAAAATAGATTGCGTTGCTTGAGTAACATTAACACATTCACAGGCACTCTCCGTAATTTTTAAAAAATTACGCAAAACTTTAAAAGATTTTATACTTGTACAGGTTAGACAAATTATTTTAGTGAATGCCAGTAATTAATAGAGTTGATTCACTGAGAGTACAGTGAAACTGTTCAATTTATATTTTATATGCGTTAAGCGATCATCCATTGTAAGCCAATCTCTGAATAAATTTCTCAAAACAATTCACTTGTCTTTTTTATTTCTTCATGTACTTTTTAAAATCCAATTTTCTTGGATGAAAATGACTTTTATTTCTATAATTTACCTGCTGAAAATAAATTAATATAAAAAAATCAAACCAAATTGTAAATATTTTGAAGCTTAATGAGCAAAAGAACTATAGGGCATGGGATTTTTAAAAAATCCCTACAGCATAACTAACCAAGAACGTGGTGAAAAAATGCTGTGATGGACTTGTCCCATTCACTCTGAAAGAAGGCCAGACCTGCGGGCGTGAGATCTTCCTGGTGCTGGCGGTAGAAATCTAAGCTGGTGAATGATCTGTCGTGAAGTGACAGGCTGAGAATAGAAATTTACTGCTATTAAACATTTGGTCCACTACTATTCTTTTCAATACAATACAAAGTTTACAAGTCATATCTTCCTGATTGGAGAGTACTCAAATTACCGAATGCTAAAATAAACACACAAGACAAATCTATAAATACAAATCTAGCAGCTGTGACATGATGTACCAACCGCAACCCCCACTCCACCGTATATTTTCAGTTTATGTTGTCTTACGCAAAGGCATTTTCTTTACTTATAAGATAATATTTTTTAAAAACAAATTGGCATGTTTGAAGATATCAAATTTATAAAAGTCCCTGGAATTTCGTTCCTACACTGCATAAAATTAACCAAGTTATAAATCAGTTAAATTAAACTCTCAATCTACACCAAACCCTTTTTAAAAAAAACAAGTTACAAACAAAAAAGAAATACCAATAAATAGGGCCTGTTATCGATTAAATTAAATTTAATTGTTAACTTTTGAAAAATTACCGATTAATTAATAGATAATTTTGTTAAAGCTAGAAATAAAGATGTACGACGTCATTAAACTGAAAACTTCAAGGGAAGTAATAAAAACAGGCAATTGATATTTTTTAAAAGTTATTTTTAAAACATAATTAACAATAAAAAAATAAGTTAAATAACATATTGAAGTTTAGGCACTTGAATGAAAATTTATAATTAATTTTAAAATATAAAAGTAATACAGCCATATAGAAATTGTTTGATGATTAACTAAACATGATTAACATTTTTTTTTAAATGACCATAATTTAAGTATTTAATTTAATTTAATTTAAAAGATGTAACTTTGTTAGGATCTATATTTAAATATGAGAAGTTCAATTAGTGTCTATGAATTAAAATTTTGTTATTGTTAAATAATATAAAACAATGTTGTTTTTTTAAATATCTTTGTCCTTATCAAACAGGTTATTTTAAAGTTTATACTTTCCAACTTTTGCTAACGGAGAAGTTTGTATGCAAAAAAAAAAAAAAATAATAAAAAAAATAAATACTATTATTAATTATTTATTAATAAATCGAACATTTAAAAAAAAATCATTTTAAAAATTTTAATCACTTTTTTATTGATTAAAATAATTTTAATCGATAAAATAATTTACCGATTAATCGTGAAATTAATCGGTAATTTCCGCAGCCCTACCAATAAACTGTATTTCTCATTAGCCATTAACAAGTGATTAGTCAATTAAATTCTTATTTACCAGTTATCGGGCCTCTTGATACTACTGAAGTCCACTTTACGGTTTTGCTTGTACAAAATAAAAACATATCTGAGGAAGCCTACTCCTTTTGGAGGGAATGGTTGTAAATAGTTGCATATCTGCTCTCCTTTATCTAAACTGTTGCCTGGAATATTACCTCTGGAATGTAAAATATTTACACTCAATACACGTCATGAACATTGAGTCGAGTAGAAAATATGTCAAATATGAAACATTCATCAAATTTGTTATCACCTTTAATCCAAAGATTTAACAAGAGATCACAATATTTTATTATTAAATTTTAGTCTCCAATTAACAAGAACTTTAAAACACTAAAATATCACAATACATAAAAAAGTACAATCATAAAAGATATCTTGTTATTTGGCAGGTCAAATATATACTTACACAAACCAATGCAGAATTTCTTTATTACTATCTTCTAAATTTCCATCAGGACTTGACATGACAAGTGTCCACAAACTATCATCTGGGACTGCGAAGGAGACTGATGGCTTTGTTGCTGTCTGTCAGGATAGACATGCTTTAAATTATTGCCAGGAATGAGTTGTTAGTAGCAATAAAAACAACAGTAACCATTAAAATATACTTAGTCTTTCAAAATTCAACTATACTTATATGTGTAAAGTCAAAGAGAAAAAGTCTTGAGTGTCAGTGTTAAAGCTTATACACTGGGAGTCATAATCTAATTTTCAAAGTCTGATCTGTTTACTACATCTCATTGAAATGGAAGATGGCTACGAAAATCAATTGTTATTTATTTACCCATCATTTATTTTCCATACTTTGGATTTTTAATTTGTATAACTTAAAACAGCCCAATAAGACCCTTTATTTTGATTGGGGTCCGAGTAATTTCCTAGCTGAGATTTGGATCTTGATAGTGAGAAAGGTCGTAGTCTAAACATATTGAGGTTTTTAACAAACATTTTTTTTCCTCATTCATAAAGGGAACTTGATCTTTTGAGTTCAGTATAGTATTTTCTTTAAATTCCTTAAGAGTATATGCTTACCTCACAAGCAGGAATTGTGTTCCCATATCTTACAGGTGTGACCAGCTCCTCGTCGTAATCATAAGCCACATTCAAGGGAACGATTGGAAAGAAATGAGCCCCGTCAAATAGGTCATTGAATATCCCATAGTGCTCTGATATTTTTCTGACATGTTCTGGCATAAACTCATTATGCCAGTCCTCTTTCACACGCTCCAAGTCAACAATTACTATGGGAAAAGAAAATTAAAGAAGGTGAATCCTCTCAAACGTTACACAAAATTTACCAGAAAAAAATATGTAAATAGAAAGAGGGCAAAACCATCTAATTTGTTTCTTTAATTTGAATATTTGTATTCTTACAATGCAGAAGACTTTGACATTCTCCATAATCGGTCCTGCTTAGGACATTAGCCGCTGATAAGCTTAGTTTGTACTCACACAGTCAGTTACAAACCTTAGTTTATACTCACACAGTCTATTCTGTCTATTCTAACCCTCAGACCTTGATTATACTAATACTGTCTTTTATAAGACCTAATTCATACTCAGTATCCATTACAAGCCTGAGAACTAATGTATACTCACACTGTCTGTTATAAGCAAGGGTCTCTAAAGGTTTCTTTTTCTCAGTCCATTTCCTAATCAAATCGATATTATTGTGATTTTTTTTACTTATACTATCATATTTCAATCCAATATTTATACCATGGCTGGCTGGTAATTGATATTTCTCCTTCCATGCTGAAAAATATAACAAAATGTGTTAATTATATAGATGACATCCTTTAACAATACATATTGATGTACTTATTCAAATATAATGTAATAACTTGAATTTTAAGTATAAAATGGTATAAATATTTAAATGAAATGTAATGTAACGTATAGTTTAATGGTTGTAAAAATATATTTTTGCCAAATATAGATTGTTGAAAAGGGGGGAGGGGGGAGAGAAATTCAGTCACTGGGACACAGAGGCTTTAAATTCTGTCCCTTTCTCTAGTATGAACTGTTGTTTTTTTTCCCCCTTTCTCTCTTCTACTTTAACCGAAAATGTGTCTAAAATCTGCTTCAAGCCACCTTTTTTTCTCTCTGTAAAGCTCCTAGTAAAATTGATGCTTGTTAAACACATCCCAACCCACCACCACCATTTGACTCCAAGACATTGCAATCCCCACACCCATCTTTGTTGTTATAGCATGTCTTTTAAAAAGCTTTAAAATTAAAATTCTATAGCTATACCAAACCCAAACCCTAAAAACTTCAATTGTCCGAAAATTCTAAAGCTATACCTAACCCAAACCCTAAAACCTTCCATTTTTGAAAATCCTTTTAGAATTTATAGAACACTCGTTTCCAGCAACCGGTAGCGTCGTGACGTCACGGTCGAGATTCTTCACTTCAACTTCAGCCTTCGCTTTTACAGAAAAATAATATAATAGCTGCTAAAAATACCATTTAAATTTATGGTAAAAGCGAAGTATGTCAACCGTGACGTCACGATCATGGCAGCCTTCATTGTTGTTATAGCACGTCCTTTAAAAAGCTTTAAAATTAAAATTTTATAGCTATACCTAACCCAAACCCTAAAATCTTCTATTTTCCAAAAATTCTAAAGCTATACCTAACCCAAACCCTTCCATTTTTTATAATTATAATCCTTTTAGAATTTATAGAACTTTCTTTTCCAGCAACCGGTAGCGTCGTGACGTCGACAAATTTTGCTCCAGCCCCATTTATTTATTGAGTGCATCTTTCTCTGTGCTTTTACCAAAAGTTATTTCACTACACTGGTCTATACTCTATATACTATACTCAATACTAAGCTTGTTAACGGTTAACCGGCTAACCGGTCCTCAGACCAGGACCGGCCGGTCATCTTTATTCAGGACCGTGTAACCGAAAAGAAAACAACAAGAACAACAAAACTAGCAATAACGTAGTGATAGTGAAAAAAAAAAAACACAAGCGGTAACGCGCCTCGCGCCTCTCCCTTTGTGAACCAAGCGAAATTGTGGTTACATCACAAACTCTTTGATGTCAACATCAAACGACGCAGGGTAACAATTTCGTATGTTCTCTTGTGGGTTCTCAAACTTAAGACTTATAATTATATTTAATTTTCATGTCTTGATAACTTAGTCCGGCGCGGCAACGCGGAACAAGAACTAGTTCTGGTAATTACCCGCGCCGGTCGACAAATTTGTCGCCGCGAGACACCCGCGTCCTCTATGAACACCTGCAAAGAAAAAATAGAAACATTTCTCGCGCGAGTTCGCGCGGGTCGACTCGCATGTGCGATTACTCAAAACCCGCCTCCTCTATAAACGCTAGCTAACACAGTGTAAAGGCAGAAGACCGATCTACATGGCGCACAGTTTGGAAGCACAGAACTCGTGTGTAAAAGCTGTGGCAAAGACTGTCACTCAAGGATAGGACTGCACAGCCACTCGAGAAAATGCAACCCAACCCAACGGTGATGCACCATCGTCTCCCGATACGGAAGGATGCTGGATGAACACAGTGTGCGTTTGATGTCAACAACGGTCAAGGCCGAGGCTGTTTCTATTTATATTAATTATAGTCTGTTTCTTATAAAGACAAAGAAAGCTAAAAAAGCATATGACCTCGTGACCTATCCGCATTTTCTGATCACCGGTTTATAGTCTGTTTCAGACATTCAAAAACTTATCGGCGCAAGCCGCTTAGTGAAGTACATGTACCTATATTACGAGAGGTATTTGAAAGACGTAGCAAAGATACCGGGCGATTAATCGGCCCACAAATTCGAGTTCGGTCTTTTAGTGACAGTTTTCCTGCTAGTCAAAGGCATTTGATTATCACATTAATAGTATGCCGAGTGTAGCTCAAACCCTATTTGAACAGAAGAAAAAAAGAGGGAGGGGGAACGTGCGGTCGCAAAAATTCCATTTTATCTTCATTTACTCCGTAGCTTTAAAACTTTATTATATTATTAAATTTATTAATTTTAATACGCGAGTTGATCGGCATCACACACAAGAGAGGTAAACATGACGTCACAGCGGACGGGGGCGAGGTGTTGGTTTTTGAAACTAATGAAAAATACCTCGCTAATCTTAACGAACGATTGAACCGGTCCTCTTATTTAGAACAGTGAACAAGAGTCCTCAAAATAAAATATAAAAAAGACTATTAACCATCACTCAGACCTGAATGTAAGCCTTAACCTGATTGTCTGAACTTTATTTTTTGATGGAGATGACACACCGTGCGTAGCGCGGTCACGCGCCGGAGGCGCGAAACACTAGTGGGGGTCCAGGGGCATGCCCCCCCCCCCCCCGGAAATTTTTTTGAATTAACAGATTAAAACACCCAATTTAGAGCTATCCTGAAAAGACAATGCAGATTAATTTATATCAATAAATGACATCATGCTTCCATTGTTAACATCAAACAAAGAGAAATAAAGGGAAAACATGAATATGACTGATCTAAGTCATAGGGCTATATACTGAAAAATAATAATGTATATTTAGTTGAACCATGGAATGACACCATCCTGCATCATTATTTAAAATATGCACACAAAAAAAGTTAATGTGAAGTAGTAAAAAGAAAACTTCCATATCCCATACGGCCACAGCGCTTAGTTGGAAGGATTAGAATTAACACTTGTGGTAGAATCTCTCCTCTCTAGGCTTGCAGTGGCTTTAAATATGGCTGGCAACGCCTGAGTGCTAATGATACTATTTCTTTTTGATGTGTACGCAACCGACTGTGCGTGTCTTTTTATGAAGGATTTGCCTTTCTTGCTATAATCAAGTCTACAATCACTGTAAACACAAACAACTACACCGGGTTTATTTAATTTTCGCACATATTTTGATAGATAATCTCCATTACTGTCTTTTTCTTCGAGCCAGTCCCATCGAAACTTATTCCTTAATCCATTTTCGATCGCTTTAAGATCTGATTTACGATCGATAACCGTAAAGGCATCCATCTTGAAACGAATATGCGCCAGTTCGTCACTTTTCGTATTCGCATTATTTTATTAATGCCGACAATCATTGTCGGCAAGCCGTCGTCGGCAGTTATCGAAGTCTGGGGCCAACATAAATTTCCGACTCTGATTGTCGGCAGACGAGTCGCGCTAGAAAAGTCACATTAAATCATCACGGAGATTATTCTGGCGCTGTTATGGGTTGTTAACCAGGTTATTTATGAAAAAAAAAGTATTACATTTGTTAATATATTTTTTGCAGATTATTTATATTTTTTAAAAATAAATTTCCCGTCCTTGTCGTTATTCCGACTATTGTCGGCAGAAATGCAGGTCTGCATCACTGTTTAATTAATTCTTTGGAATTTTCTTTTAAATGCCTTGAATTGAGGGCAATGCGGAAAGAGCTGAACGCAAGCGGGGGAAGCAAGCGGGCTTTGATGCCAATCAGACGACGCCAGGCGACAACATTCTCTTGTTAGTTCTCAAACTCAAATGGGTCTCAAAACATTAGGGATATAAGGACGAGCGGTTAACCGGTCTTTTTTTGAACGGTTAGTCGGTCCTCAAAAACGGGCGGTCTTAACAACCTTACTCAATACTCAATATACTCAACTACTGACTAAAGACTAAAGTTTAAGTTTAGACAACAAAAGTTGACAACAGCAATTTAACCTCTACTAAAAGTTTATTTAACCTCACCTGCTAAGCGTTCAGCCAAACTTGGTAAGATTTCCAAATCGGGATCTGGAGGTTTCCATCGATTTCTTACAGGTTGAATAAAAATAGTTTTCTTAGCTTTGAAAAGACAGCCTTTGAAAATTTGACTTTTAAGTGTCATGCAGGCTGCCATTTTCCCCCGAAGAAGTGACTCCGTTCCAGTGTTGCGAAGTCTAAGTGTCAGATTTTCCCACGCAGGAGTAAAAAAATTCCCAAATTGGGCTGAAAATTCCCACATGCATTAAAAACTTGGGAAAAACCCCAGAAAGTGGCAAATTTAATAAATTGCTTTCGCATTCATTTTAATGACTTTGGACTTTAATATTAAAAAATAATAAATATTTCTGCATTTTTAAGGCAATTCTTAATAGAGTACTTTCAATTTTTATTTAATCTATACGTTTTTATTTAACAGCTTGGCTACAAAGCCAAAATATAGATTATACTTTTAAATTTAAACATTAAGAATTTCTTTTTAAAGTTATTCGGCTACTCCTGTAATTTAAATTAGTCTGTGATTGATTAAAATATTTTTTTTAATGAATGCTTTGAGAATTATTAATAATGAATCAATCATACATGGTTACATAGTTTGTTATATATTTACATAGTATTAATGATCTGGTCATATATATGTAACAAACATTTTATAATGATTCGGGCTCAGACTAATCACTCATATTATTAAATGGTAATACATTGACACAATCTAACCTTAAACTGTCAGTGACAATGTTGGGGAAAACCTTGCCAAAACGTCAGGAAAAAAACCTAGATCCGAAAAAAAAACCTAGACATGCTAAAAATAAACAAACATTACGTCAAAGAGCTTCCCACCACATCAAAACACAAGTATTTCTTATTTGAAAATGAGCATGCTTCTAATTAATTTATTTTATTTTAATTCAAGAATGAATTTAATTTTTAAAATGGTAGTGAGTATCGCCTCGTGAGGACGACCCAATATGCGGCTGCATACGCGCTCTTCCACTTCCGGTTATTGCTATTCTTAGTAACATTTTTTTATAAGGTTAAAAATTTCATTGATGTTTGGATGGCTGTGTGGTCGAATTGATAGTAAGACAGCACGCTACATCGCAGGACCGTAGTTCCATTCCTTACTGATGCATAATTTTTTAATTTCTTTTTAAACAATATTACATGAATTGATAATGAATAGGATTTTTTTTTTTTAAATGGTTTGTTTTGATGTTAGGTTTAGGGATAGACTTTAACTTTAGGGTTAGCTTAAGTGATAATGATAGTTTTTAGGGTTTGGGCTAGGTTTAGTGATAGTTTTTAGGGTTTGGGTTAGGTTTAGTGACAGTTTTTATGGTTTGGGTTAGGTTTAGTGATAGTTTTTGGGGTTTTGGGTTAGGTTTAGTGATAGTTTTTAGGGTTTTGGGTTAGGTTTAGTGATAGATTTGAGAGATTGTTTGAATGCACATATATAATCGGACGTTCAATGAAAGGCGCAGTGAATACTTGTAACTCTTCAATTTTATAAACATCATTTTTTAAACAATGTTACTAAGAATAGCAATAACCGGAAGTGGATGAGCGCGTATGCAGCCGCATATTGGGTCGTCCTCACGAGGCGATACTCACTACCTTTTAAAATTGGTCAATCTAAAAAATTCCCAATTTTTAGGCAAAACCCTTAAAAATTCCCTAATTCCCTTTTCTCAAAATTTGGCTCAAAAATTCCCACGATTAGGGAAATTTCCCCCGACTTCGCAACACTGCTTCGTTCATTTACTTAAAGTTAGTGATTACTCGGTCGTCAGTTGAGTATACAGTTGTATACTCGGTCGTACAATTCTGGTTATCGCTATTCTTTGTAACTTTTTTAAAAATATATTTTAAAAATTCAGTCTTAGTTATGTCCTCATGGTCGCATTGATAGTAGATCGTTGCTGAATCGGAGGTCTTGGGTGTTTTTATTTATTTTGTTTAAATACATGAATTGATAGTGAATAAGATTTTTTTAAATGGTTTGCCTTGCCATGTCAGAATTACATTGTAACTTGTAGAATTAGGGATAGGTTTTAGATATAGTTTTTTTAGGGTTTGGGTTAGGTTTAGTGATAGGTTTTAGGGTTTGGGTTAGTGATATATTATAGGGACGTGGTGGTCGAGAGGTAGCGCTCTCGACTGTCATACCGATGGTCACGAGTTCAAATTCACGCAAAGGCGAGGATTTGTTCCCGGGGCCTGAGGAGTCCCCGAGTCACCCAGCTCCGAATGGGTACCTAACTAGACAATAGTTAGGCGGCTGGGGTAATGCGTGGAACCCCTATAGCCGTGGCCTGTGACCGCTGCATCACTTGCCAACAGATCATCTCTCATGGTCTGTGGACGCAATTATCTTCTGCATAGAAGGAGCGTCTGTATATCTAAGATAAAGGGTTTGACGGTTTGGGTTAGCTTTAGTGATAGGTTTTAGGGTGTGGGTAAGCTTTAGTGATATGTTTTAGAGTGCTAGATAGTTTGAATTAAATTGAATGCACAAATAGAATCGGAGGTTCAATGGCAAGGGGCAGGGAATACTTGTAACTCTTTAATTCTACAAACATGATTTCTTACAATAACCGGAACTGGACGAGGGAGTATACAGCCATATACTCGGTCGTCCTGATGAGCGAATAATCGCTACCTTACTTAAATGCACGTGATTTTTTAATTAAAATCACTAAATAAGAGTCTTTGAGTCACCCGACTCAAACACTTCGCGGTCAATCATTTTAAAAATTTTAATTCAACATATCCTTCCCATTTTTTACTCCCGTCTCCAAATTCACAGAAAGATTCTCACGTATCATGACGTATGCCAGTGAAACTTCAACCCAAATTCTTCCTTTGCATACCCTTTCACTCGTTTGCAACCATTTTTTTGGAATACAGCCTAGCTGTTCTCATCCTCGCAATAATGATGTCGATTATTAAAGATGCTAAATGATTATATACAGTGGTACCACGAGATATGAATGCTTCAAGATACGAAAAATCCAAGATACAAAATCCCACTTAAAGAATTTTTTGGTTCGAAAATACGAAAAAAATCGATACGAAAAACGCGCTGCTGACAACATTGGGCATCCCTTAGCCTCAACTACATTCAACGAGCCAACAATAGTTCTTGCTCAATTCAACGACATTTGTCTGACACTTTTCAGAAAAATTGTAAAATGCCGATAAAATAATAATAATAATAATAAATTTAAAAAGCTTCCTTGGATCAACATTTGCTTAAGAGTTAGAGACCATTAGTAAGTGAAGATTAAAAGATAGTTTTTACAAATTAGACAAGAAAATGTTTGTGGAATTAATGCCAAGGAAATGAAAGGCGCAACAGAAAATTAGAAAGTAGCGAAAAACAAAATGTTGCGTTTTTTTTTTTTTTAATGAAATTTTTTTAAAACATAAGTTAAGTGATTTCTTTGGTTTGTTTAGTAATAAATTAGTATACTTATGTACTAAAAATGTTTATTCAGCATTAATTCATAAAATGTTTGTACATAATGTATTATTTTCATAAAGTTTAAAGTGTTTCGTAATGTTTTCTCCCATCCGTTCTCCTCCTTAATATCACCTCCATCGAAAGGTGCATTTGTATACATAATATTTCTCATTTATTTTATTCCATTTCAATTTTTCCTTACTTTTTTGTAGGGCTGTTACTGATTATAAATAATTTGTTCGATTAATATAAAAATTTCGATTAATTATATTTAATATAACGCATATATATGTCCACTTAAGTCATGATTCATTATTTCGCCAAATCGGTTAGGTCGCGGTAATTTCATGGCTCCCAAATTCTTTGATGTTAACACAGCAAATTCGCTCTGCTATGCAATAACGAAGTGATTATTCGCACGGTTTTCCCGTGCCTATAATTTTTAAAATTATTAGCACGGGTTGGGTCTGGTCGTCGCGCATGCGTACTCCCAGCGGTTGATAACAAAATAATAGCCAATTTCACTTGATTTAGGCTAAATTGTGCAGTAATATGTTAATAGTACTAATATTTATATGTTTATAGTACTAATACTAGTTACAATTTAATGATTGATGTCTAAGTCTAATAAATGATAATTGGATATAACTTTGAATAATCGCAAAAATTAACAAGCTTCTCTAGACTAATGGATAGTCAGCTAAAGAGATTGTGAGTGTTTTTTATTGGTTAACGGATCGAATCCTGATAAAGCCTATTTTTTATATATTCTGTTTTTTTTTTTTTTCTTGGTTTTTGTTTTACAACCACAGTGATAATGCTTGCAAACACTCAAACAGGCTTTTTTTCCAGGGACAATTTTTTTTTATATCCCATGAGTGAGTCACTGTTACTACAAGTGTTACTATTGAACTGAAGTTACTAGTTTAGTTTACGACTAGTTACTGTTACTGTTCACTGTTATGCTTATACTTATACTCAGTTCAGTCTTACTTACTTACAGTACAGAACAGAGTACGGACTCTCACTTTTTAATTTTTAAAAAATGATGCTTTACCATCATAAAGTCTTTCACTTTAATTAATAAATGATTAATTATAAATCATTAATGATCAACTAGCGAACGGCAATATGATGAATATGCAGGTCCGCTCAGACTCAGATTCTTGCTCAAATACTATTACTATCAATATCAGTGACAGCAAAATTAGTTTACCGTGCCGTGCAAATAATTATAATGTTTGATATTTTTTGTTCAAAATCTCATAATCATTGTCATCTTCATAATTTGTAGCCATTGGTCATTGACTCATTGAGTAACAGTCACAGTGACACTGTCTGACTGTCAGTAACTAAATATTGTCGTAATTTATATTTGTTTTATTTGCGCAGGCTATTACTATTAGGTCTAATAATATTTATTTGACTCAATTAAACAACAATTAAATCAATTACAGTAGACAGTGTCCTAAAATTAAATTATCAACTATACTAATACTTTACATAATCTTAATTATTACACTTTGTAGTTAGTAAGTGTAGATTAGCATTTCAAAAAAGTGCGAATAATTATCGGCACGGTCGAACCGTGCTAATAATTTTCAAAATTATCGGCACGGTTATGACGTCAAAACCGTGCGAATAACGCTTGCCATGCAAGAAATAAAGAATAAACCCTTTTTTGTTTACGTATAATAATAACAAGAGGGCAAGGTGTGTAAATAACAAATATATAAATAATTAATTAATTTAAATTTTAAAAAATAAAGAATTTCTTAAATTTTAATCTTATATGTTACAGACGCTCCTTCTGTACAGAAGATTATTGCGTCCTACGTATTTTAATTGATTGAATTAATTTTAATCGTTTAAAATTTTTAAGGATTAATCGATTCATTAATTTTTAGTTTCCTCTGCCCTAATTATTTGATTTATAATGTGCCTAATGTGTATTTTTACGGATTCAAGAACCTTCTTTTGTTTTTCTATAATATTTGAAATTGTTAGTATAGTTTTTGTGTGGCTTGGAACGTATATATGTAAAACTTTGATACGAAAAATCCAAGGTGCGAAAGCCAGCCAGGAACAGATTAATTTGGTATCTAGTGGAACCACTGTATTATATATAAATGCAAGACTAGACACAAACCATGGATAAGAGCAGGACGCAATAATCTTCTGTATAGAAGGAGCGTCTTTTACAGATAAGAATAAGGTGTATGTGTAAATGAAAATGTGTGTGTGTGAATATTTTCAATACTAATGATAATGAGATACTATTACTATTTTTAATAAATAAACTTTATTCCGTAAATTCATTCTTCTGTGGCCAAACTCCCCTCCTGCTAATACTGCTATAGTGCAAATTTGAAGTTAAACAGATAAATTGGAAAGCAAAGACTTAAGGTCATATTTTAAAATATTTTGACGTTATAAATTTTATTTATAATTTATAAAGAATCAAATTGAAATTTAGAAAAATACTAAAGCCAAAGCAACTGTTCATTTTCTTTAGGGTTTGAAGAATTCTTGGCGAATTTTTTTTAAAAAATGTTGTTAGTAATTTTATAGTAAACAGTCAAGAGTCAAGACCAGTGGTTCCCAAACTATTTTGACCCATGAACCCCTTTTTATAGTCAAAACTTGCCTAAAGACCCACTAGTACATAGTATAAAAACTGCACATTCAAAAAAAGGGGCCGTCCATAAATGACGTCACGCGATTTTGGACGATCTTTTACCCCCTCCCCCGCTACGTCACGCGTCGTCACAAAATCGTCAACCCCCCCCCCNGTACCATTGCATTCTTTTCCCGTTTTGACATGATTTTCCCTGTACTTATTTGATAGCATAATGAGCCCCTACACAGCTTAAAGCCCTATAAGTATAATATTAAATATGAATTCGGATTTTTTTATATATTACATTTTTTTTTAAAATGCAGCGGTAATGTCAAAAACCATTGATGTGATTAACCTTTGCGATTAAGCTCGCGAATGTGACTATTGATATTACAAGAATCATTGCATTGTTTATAGACCTAGAATTAGAATATATAGATACAAGACAATTCCTCAAATTGATTTCGATCTTCTAATGACAGTTTCCCCTCTAAGTATATATGCACATCAAAGGCATTTGATCTAAAATTATGACATTGATATCACATCTCATGTTTTCTAAAAATTATAGGTATGCGCTGGAAGAGGAAAATGACCCATTCTGTATGAACCCCACTTTTGTGCAGGAAAGTAGGGTGTCATCTTGTGTGTCGCAAAATACAGTAATTCTTGCAAGTAGAGGACTGAAATACTATGACATTATTAAAATATCCAACATTATCATAACTTTTAACTCCGAAGCTCACAAGTTTGTTTGTTTGTTGTTTTTTTTTTTGTTTTTTGGTGGTTTTTCTTCAATTCTTTCTTCTTCAGGAATTCACGTACGTCACACAACAGTTGTAAATATAATGTCACCAATAAATTATCTCATTTGGGGTAAAAAGGGAACTCTTGGGGGTAATGCTCAATCATTGTGGGCATAGAAAATTTGCTAGAATCCGCTACTATTGGGTTAACAGTAATGTTGATATAAACTTTCAGTTAAACTTTTATAATTTTAATATTTAGGTATCATATTTAAATGATCCGTTTTTTTCAAGCCGTTTAACTTTTTTAACCGGCCTTTAAAATTTTTTTTTTTTTAAAATAAAATGTTTTAACACCTTTAGATTATATTTTATTTTAATGCATACAAATTAAGCATTGACTATAAATTATAAATCATTACTTGTAACTTCTTTGTTTATATATAAAAAAAAGTTATTTTAAAATAATACTTTTTCAAAATAACATCTGGGGTCAAAAGGGAATTTTTGGGGGGTAATGCAGACTCATTTGGGACATATAACATCAACTCCACTCAGGGTTGCCAGATTGGCCTTTTTAAGGCCAAATTTTCAAAATTTGGCCTTTTTTCAGGTTGTTTGGCTTCAAAAACTTTTTTTGGCCTTTTGGCCTTTTTAAAAAATGTTTACTTATTTATTTATTTTTTAAAAAAAATTTTCCAGTCCTAGTATACAGGGTATTGTCATTACGGTTTAGAATCGTAGTCGGCATTAAAAAAATGGAAAAGTAATTATGATAGCAATCGAAAGTACAATAGTGAATTGGAGAAGACTTTTGTGTGGCTTAAAAAGGTTTCTGATACAACGGACGAGGCCTACTGTCTGCTGTAAAATTTGCCACTGCAACATTATACCAGTAATACTATTAGTAATATTTCAAGTCACGAAAAGACGGAGAAACATAAGTAAAGGATGCCATCACCAAGCCAGGCTAAACTTACAGTAGTGAAGGCGTCCAGACTAACGGTTGATAACGTTAAGTTGGCAGCATTGCAAATAGCTGTAGGCAGCAGGCATAACCTGCCATTGTTCAAAACTTTCAATAGATCATATGAGTGAAATAATGAAAACACATGGACAAGGGAGTACAATAGGATAAATAAAGTTACACAGGACAAAATGAGCATGTCTAATCAAGAATGTCATCTCATCTGCTCTGAAGAGGGATCTTGTTAATGATTTGAAAAACAAGAAATATACAATAACAATAGATGAGTCTACAGACATTTCTATACAAAAGCATTTGTGTATTTTGGTTCGTTTCTGGAGCGATAGATCAAATCAAATTGCCACCTGTTTTCTAAGCCTAATTCCAGTACACGAAGCAACAGGGGAAAATTTTATTTAATTTGATTAACGATGAAATTAGAAGTTGTGACCAAAGTCTCAAAAATTGTATTGGGTTTTGGCATCGGATGGTGCTGCTAACATGATTGGTTGTAATAATTCTGTATGGTCGAGATTAAAATATGTATCTCCTAACTGCCTACAA
>MUZC01000616.1:261697-282780 GCA_002072015.1 Radix auricularia | reverse complement strand
AAATAGTAGTATTAGCATAATTAAATACAGCTTTAGTCGTAACTGTAAGTAAGCACATATCACATTTTTACGACTGTCGTAGCAGCAGACGACCCGGTCGGATGTTGCTAGCGTTACGACATGTCTAAAATCTAAATATTTTTATTTTAACAGATTTATTCAACGTATCTGCTTTTCAGAATAATAACAAAAATTATCAGCATACTCATTATGATTTTTAAAAAAAAAAATAATAATAATAAATGAAATTAAAAAAAAAAACAAAAAACATGACGACAGCGGGATTCGATCCCCCTATCGATAGTAATATATCATTTCCGAAGCAATCGTACTATCATTTGATCTAGCGAAGCTACTGAGAAAGTGTAATATTTTAAATTTATAACTGTTTTTTATTTAATGGCTCAATCTAGATTTTTTTTTAATCCTTTAAAATTCATTAATAAGCTTATCTAGTGATCATGATATTTCATTATGAGAATTATAGTTTAGTATTTAAGTATTAGTAATAGCATAATTGAAAATACAGAAAATTGTTTACGACATGTCGTAACGGCAGACAACCTGGGCGGATGTTGCTGGCGTTACGACATGTCGTAGCACCAGCCACATCCGCGCGGGTTGTCTGCTGTTACTTTGTCGTAGCGGTAGACACTCCGTATTAATTATTAAATTAGAACTCGGTAGGCCGGTAGTGGTCAGTGGTAGGACAGGAGGCTAGAATAATACGACATTAATAGATCCGGGCTTATTTGTGTGTATTAATTCTAAAATCTAAATCTATATAAATAAATTATTTAAATAGATTTAAATTTAATATTGGTCTACCGATTATAAATATGTCGGCAGATTTTGCTATACTTTACTATACTATAGACTAAACTATACTCGTGTAAGTGATGCCGTGATGCCCAGTATTAAAATTTAGCATACCGTAAAGTAAAGCCGTAAATGAAAATCCTCAAGAAACAATTTGTGCACAATCACAAGAATGTAAAATAATTTGTTTCGTGTGGAATAATAAAATGTACCATGTGCAGACTTGTCACTGGAAACCATTTTATTCATCCTTCAACTTCATTTTGACTCTAGGACTATTACTATTGGCATATTAGTATTGCTTTATTCTCGTTGATCGTTGTTTCATTCATAAAGGTGTGCCGTGTGCAAAATTTATTTAATTGTTGGTTAAAATTAACAATTATTATTGTAAGTCAAAGCCGAAGTTTGTTGTGAGTCATAATTATTTATATATCATCTAGAACTTGTAAACATATCAGTATAATTATAAGTATCAAAAACTTCATTTTGGCAAAAATGAATATCGTTAGACCCCTAAGATTTGATCAACGTATCTGCTTTTCAGAATAATAACAAAAATTATCAGCACACTCGTTGTGATTTTAAAAAAAAATAAAGTAAATGAAATTTTAAAAAAAACAAAAAAAACTTGACGGCAGCGGGATTCGATCTTGCAATTAATAGTGTCATATCATTTACAGACTAACCGGACTATCCATTCCTCTTGCGAAGTTGTTGAGCAAATTCAATTTTTTAAATTTATAGGTGTTTTTCATTTAATGTGTGAATCTAATATTTTTTTTAACCTTTAAAATTCATTAATAGGCTTACTTAGTAATCATGATATTTTATTATGAGAACTATATTTTATTATTCAAGTATGAGTATTAGCATAATTGAAATGCAACAAATTGTTTACGACATTCGGGGGGGAAGTTGCTGGCGTTACGACGAATGTTATAACCATTACACTACGAAATACACGTCTTTTGTTTTTCTGAAAGAACACAGTAATTGACTTCAATTCAACAAAATTTTGAATGTTTGCTATCTTTGTTTGCAATCTGATTGGTCGGTGGGGTCAGAGGTCAGACAGCTTGCTTGCTACTGCTTGTCCGGCATGGTTGGACCATGTAGAGAATTATATATATAGATTAAGTGTTTATCACATGTGTATAAGTCTTTTGCTTACTGAACTTTTAACAAAAATATCTCTGACTGAATTAAATTATAAACTTATTTTAAAAATTGTTAAAATAATTTTTATTTTGTGTGTTATTATTGAGGTTATTATTATTATTATATTTAACTAAAGTCTGTAATAAATTAAATTGAATCCTTTAATTTTAATATATAATCATATTTATGCATGACATCGTATTATGGATAAAATAGTAAATAAAGGCATTTCTAACAACCCTCCCCTTTTTTTTTGAGGGGAATAACACCATAGACATAGAGTCATTGAGAAAATTTACCTTCAAGTCATGAAATGCGGATTTGCATAACTTTTTTCAGCTAAAACCTTTTCCAGTGATTAAAAGTTATTGTAGTTGAAAAATGATTAAAGTAATTTGTAGATTTAAATTAAAACCAAAATATGAAATTAATAAATTCATGCTATTTTCTTTGAAAATCAATTTCAGCATGAATATGGTTAAAAGTCGTCTGCTGGGGCGCAATAGTCTTAGCAGCACCATAATCGGAGTCGTTCCAAAGATCAATGGTTCTGATGATGTTGTAAGTATTTGATCATTATTTATCATTTAATTTATTTTTTGGGTAAAAATTTATAATTTTTAACGCTTTATCTCCAGATCTACTCTCCATGATCCCATAAAATTGACTAGCTTGTGCTTTTAATCAATGAGTTTGCTACTTCGGGATTACAACCCAACACTCAAGCATGTCATTTGTCTATGAACTAGATGCCCGCAGCTTAGCATAAGCCGCAGATTTGCTCATAGATAGTGCAAAGAAAGTGGGGGGGGGGGGGGGGTGAACAGACACAAACTACATCACGATGAAATCAGAACAACGTGAATGGACCTCAGATGCGGGGATAACTACGACGCATTGTTGATCTAGAAAAATGTGCACCGTGGTTAGCCACTTGCCACCCCCAACCCTACACCACCCTAGCTTGCCAACCATAAACTTATTGGCATAACCAGACAAAGGTCATTCATCAAGCTTATTTCCACTCGTCTTGTGCTTGTTATGGTGTTGCAAAGTCATAATCGAAAAGAAAGTGGGAAATGAATGGGCACAAACATTTTTAAAAATTAAAAAAGTAATGTCTTAGCTGGAAATTGAACCTGCGACCTCGGCGTGTTAGGTGAATGTAATAACCACTACGACCACTACACTACGAAATACATGAAAGAACGTAGTAATTAACCTCAATTCAACGAATTGTTGGTCTCGATGATTCCCCACGCTGTGCACTACCTTTTCTTGCAACCTGATTGGTCGGCGGGGTCAGACAGCTTGCTACTTGCTTGGTGTCCGGCATGGTTGGACCATGATGACTATTATATATATATATATATATAGATTGATATACATATCATGATCATCAAGTTAATTTTTAAATAAAAACATTTTTGACACATTTTTAATTTATACATTTCAATTTGTATGATTCTGAATGAGATTTTCAGTAGACTTGATGATTTCAAAGTAAATGCATCAAAATAAATTTTACATGTTAAAATGTAAACATTACTCTTTATTTAATGTAAACAGCTTACAGCCACCTTTTTTTATTCAATACTAACACTAACATTTTCTAATGAAAAACAAATTATGAAAGTTTTAAGATAATAAATTAGTAATGAAGAAATATGCAGAATGAGAAAAATAATTCTGGAGACAAAAGAATTAAATAAGTACCTCAAGATGCATTTGTTCTACTAATTTTCATACAAATTTAATAGGAGTCAAATTGAAACTTTATTTTCTGTTTCCAGACTAAGATTATATTTAACAGTGGCCTATAAACAATTTTGCCCATAATGTTCATTTTAATCTTTTTTTTTAGGATGAGGACCTGTCTAGCTTACATTCCATAGGGACTGCTGCAGTAGTGGTTCAAATAACTGGAACTAACTGGCCTCGACCAGCCTACACCTTACTTGTTACTGGATTGTGTCGCTTCCAAGTAGAGTCTCTTCTGCAAGAAACACCATACCCAGTTGCAAGTGTTAAACAGTTAGATAAACTCTCAGAGGAAGATAATGGTATTATTTAGATGGAAACATTTCTTAAAGACAAAAACAAAATTTACTCCGTGTTGCATTTGTAATTGTTAAGCTTATCAAATTTACTTGTTCATGAAATTTTCTCTTTTTCTTACTTTTAGAAGAAATTCAAGCAAATGAGGAACTAGGATCTTTAGCAGAGAATTTCAGAGAAAATGCTGCCAAATTAGTAGATATGTTAGACACTTCAATACCCGTTGTGGCAAAGCTGAAGGTAGCATTGATTTCATTGTTTAATCAAGAGAATAATTTTACAAAAAAAAATGTTTTGTGTTCAAAGTGAAACCAATTTTTCTCATGTTTAAAGTTTAATTTTTTTATTATTCAGAAAATGTTGGATTCTGTACCGACTCAGCATTTACCTGACATATGCTCAACAATAGTAAAAGCCTCGGTCTCAGAGAAGATTCAAGTTCTTGACGCTGTTGATTTAGCTGACCGCTTCAAGAAAGCATTACCACTACTTATGCGACAGATTGAGGTATAGTTTTGAGATTTTTCTTAAGCTCTGATATCACAATCTTTTTTTATGGTAGTATAGTGGGACAGCCACCTTTTTTATGGTAGTATAGTGGGACAGCCACCTTTTTTATGGTAGTATAATGGGACAGCCACCTTTTTTATGGTAGTATAATGGGACAGCCACATTTTTTTATGGTAGTATAATGGGACAGCCACATTTTTTTATGGTAGTATAATGGGACAGCCACCTTTTTTTTTATAAAAACAGATAAAAAAATTGACATGTTCTGCTTAGAGAATTCTTGTCATATAACCGCACAATGATTATCATTTAATATGGGGAATTTTTAATTGTTAAAAGTTGATTTTAAAAAGACTTAAAAAAACTCATGGATTTTGGTCTTAATATTCAGGGCTTGAAACTGTTGAAAAAGGCCAGAAAGGAAGGGAAGGTAGAAATTGTGACCAGGAAAGAATTTGGACGCCCACTGAATATGCGTGGGGTGTTTCAGAAACTAGACACCGACCTAGATGATGAAGACAGAGATGACGATATTGATGATAACAGTGACCTAGAAGCAAAAATCAAGTATAGTCACCCTTATGTTTCCATAATCTTTTTATGGCTGTTGTGACAGATATGTTATAACCAAAGGGATTAGATATCTATAAAATCTACCAAACATTTTGATCCAATATATCAAAGAAGATATCTATAAAATCTACCAAACATTTTGATCCAATATATCAAAAAAGATATCTATATAATCTACCAAACATTTTGATCCAATATATCAAAGAAGATATCTATAAAATCTACCAAACATTTTGATGCAATATATCAAAGAAGATATCTATATAATCTACCAAAATTTTTTATCCAATATATCAAAGAAGATATCTTCTTGATAAAAATTGGATCAAAATGTTTTTAAAAGCTTTGAATTGATTGAAAATGTTTTTTTTAATGCATTCTTGCCGTAATTGTAATTAAAATTACAATGAAAAATAAAAGACTGTACCACAGTACTTGGGCATAATAAATATTTATCTTACATTTTATTGTTTCTGTAAAACTTATTTAAATCTTTCAGAGCTGCCAACATTCCTGATCAAGCTTACAAGGCAGCAATGAAGGAGTTAAAGAGACTGAAGAAAATGCCACCTCATATGCCAGAGCATGCTATGATCAGGTGAAGTTTACAAATCATTTCTATATTCTTCTATACTTGTGATCAATATTCCCTTTTAGTTGCGCGGCCGCGCAGATATCTGGCACATGCCACGCAGCAAATTTTTTAATAAAATATTGCACACAAAAAAATGGATTCTGTGCTGCTTTTGCACAAAAGATTTTTTACTTGGCATACAGATCAATGAACCTTATAGGGAAAATTGTTTGTGACGCCTTTTAAAATAAAACATAATTAACATTTTCATATTATATGTCAACAATATTTTGTTTGCTATCATTTTTTTCCAAACTTAAAGTTTTTAATCGTGATGTTTTCTTTTAGGCTGCATATTTTAAAACTTCTCCAGGGAGTTATTTCTGCTGCAGTTTTTGTCCAATCTATTAGTTAAATAGCACATAAATTAAAATGTACAGACTTGCAAAGGATTCTAAATTTTTGAACATTTTTTCTTCAATCCACTCTTCACTCTCTGCCCATCACGAATATACAAGGTTGTCATCATATTGCAGTGCTTGATAACTTGGTCAAATCATAAATTGTAAATTTCTTGCAAGTTTTTTTTGTTCGTTTGTTAGTAGTCTCTCAACATTTTTCCTGTTTCCTCTGTAGGAACTATTGTTAGTAATCTCTCACCATTTTTCTTGTTGCCTCTGTAGGAACGATTGTTAGTAATCTCTCACCATTTTTCCTGTTTCCTCTGTAGGAACTATTGTTAGTAATCTCTCAACATTTTTCCTGTTTCCTCTGTAGGAACTATTGTTAGTAATCTCTCACCATTTTTCTTGTTGCCTCTGTAGGAACTATTGTTAGTAATCTCTCACCATTTTTCTTGTTGCCTCTGTAGGAACTATCTTGAGTTGATGACTGAGTTGCCCTGGTCAAGAGGTACCAAAGACACTTTGGACATTGAACAAGCCAAGTAAGTTCCTGTTCTTAAAACCAAGCCTGTTTAATATTTAAGCACAATAGATTTTTTAAAAGAAATCCTTGTCTAAATTAACATTTGAATTACATAATAATCAAAGCTCAGCATTAAGTTTAACATTACTAATTAGAAATAGTCTGAAGCATCAAGTATTTGAATAAATTTTTTTAAAAAAGACAACTTAAGGCTTAACAAAACAGCGCTACAAAAATTTTTTCCTTTTCATTTAGAAAAGACCTTGACACTGACCATTATGGCCTTGAGAAGCTCAAGAAAAGAGTGCTGGAGTACCTGGCAGTTCGCCAGCTCAAAAACTCTCTGAAAGGGCCGATACTTTGCTTTGTAGGTCCACCTGGTGTTGGCAAGACTAGTGTAGGAAGGTCACTAGCTAGTACTTTAGGAAGAGAGTTTCACAGGTAGGTTATTGGGGCCGTCCATAAATGACGTCATGCACCTAGGGGGAGGGGGTCCCAACACTTGTGACAATGTGTGATGTGGGGGAGGGGGGAGTACAGTACAAGAATTGTGAAGTCACGGTAAAACGTGCTACTTTAAATCAAAGTTTCATTTTAAATATTCAATTTCTTACTATTTATTTTATGACGTGTTACCTGGATTGACGCGTTTCACAATATTAAAGTGTAGCCTTACACTAAATACATACTAAAATTACAAAAAAGTGATTTGAAACATGCTCATTTTCAAATACCTTTTGACATAATTTTTAAAAATATTACATTATATTGGACTTTTTTAATAAATTTAATTTTGATTTATCAATTTTTGATGCAGACAAAAAAAAATAAAACCTTTAAAAAAATGTAAATATATTACTTTGGAGGTTTGTGTAACTGCCACGATTTCTCTATACAATTTATAAAATAATAGACAATTCTTGAATTAGAAGATTGACTGTTTTTGTGTTAACTGCCAGAATCGCACTTGGTGGTGTTTGTGACCAGTCAGATATCAGAGGCCATCGCCGCACTTACATTGGCTCCATGCCAGGGAGGATCATTCAAGGTCTGCGCATGGCCAACACAAATAACCCAGTGTTCTTGCTCGATGAAATTGATAAGCTGGTAAGTTGCATATTTTAAATGTTTAAAACTTGCATTAGTATTTGCCATTGGCTTCCTATATAACAATCCTATATTTGAATGCATTTATTTATACCTTATCCCATTCTGTGACAGATTTCCAGATCCTTATATATTATGAAGCCCTGTTTTCAATTCACTGCTTTAACTTGACTTTTAAGCACAACTGTGTTCCAAAGAAAGTGTTTAAAATGTTTACAAATTAACAATTCTAATTTCTATTAGACAAAAAGCCTTCATGGAGACCCTGCTGCAGCTCTGCTGGAAGTTTTGGATCCAGAGCAGAATCATAACTTTGTTGACCAGTATCCTTCAAAAATACAATTCATAAAACCAAGGAATAATTTAAGCTAGACCTTATAAAGTTTTACAAGAAATTAAAAACTTGTGTAATGAAAATTAAATGGTTATCATTGTCAACATTTCGGATCAATTGAATGTTGTTGGGACGTTGACTTTGAGATTTATTATGCTTTTTCCCATAATTCCTAGACATGACTTGGTTTCAGGGGCATGATGGGGGGAGGATAATTTACAGGCAAAATCATTTCGTTAAAGTCTTACATTTACTCACTCATTTACTCTGTCAGGGTCTAAGTTAATCTGATAGGAAGGAGAAGTATTTTAATTAGTGATAAGATAACTGGCATGTCAATTTGATGAGCTATCTTACTGGTTTTCACATATGGTTTAAGCGTTTTAAAATGGCTGACTTCTGTTAACTTTCCTATTGACATCATTTATTTGAATGTCCCGTTTGATTTGTCCCAAGTGATGTTCATCGCCACAGCCAACAACCAGGCAACGATTCCACCCGCTTTGCTCGATAGAATGGAAATTATAGAGGTATCTCATTATATCTTGTTGTTTGTTAAAAAAAAAAAAAAAAGAAGAAAATTTCGCTATATTTTTTACTTATTAACTCTTAAAGTGCTATAAGGTTTTTGGAAAACTTCCGCCTCAGTCCCGTAAGGATTTCCCGTATTACGATCAACCGGTTATGAAATTAAAAAATTTGCGTAAAATCCATTTATAATATTATTGTCATACTGACTTCATTTTTAAGGCTAAGAATGGTTATTTTACGCATCCAAAAGACCGTACTGAGTTTGAAACAATATTTACCTGTAGTTTAGTACTATTATTTTAGTAATGAAGTATAACGAAAACGTATCTTCGAAAAAAAAACCCGTTAAAACTACCAAAAAACATCGCGAATCGAGCGATAACACTAGTGCCGGCAACGGCCGCCATTGCCGGAAGTCGAATGCATTGTTTTTCAAGCATTGAAGAGTTTTTACTTTCCGAGATCTCATTTCTAACGAGATTTGTATCTAGGGACGCATTACGACGCTTTAGGGATAGCGGGAAGAGACACATTACGACGCTTTGCGACTTTAAGAGTTAATTCCTCCTCACTCTTTTCTTTAAAAAAAAACTTTAAATTAAATCAGATTTTTTAAATTTGCATGTTGGGATATCTTTCAGAATTATTTTTTAATGAAACAAAAGAAAATTTTTGTTTGTTCAATGTTATTTTTATACTGACTGGTTAAAAGTAATTTAAAAAAACAAGCTGAATGTGAAAAAAAAACAATCTTCATTCATTAAGAAATTTAGCTGTGAATGGGAGAGCTGAGATTTTTTTAACTTCTCTTACAGATTCCTGGTTATACGCTAGAAGAAAAGATGCACATTGCTCGCAGACATTTGATACCTAAACAGCTGAAAGAACACGGCCTGACAGATGAGCAGTTACAGATTCCTGATGACTCGTTGAGAATAATCAGTAAGTTTCTCTTTCAATTTATTGAATATTAGCAATTTCCTATAAGTATATTAATATTGTCTAAAAAAAGATGGTGTGGTATCTAAACCCACCCTCCCCCCTGCACTTATTTGCTCTTTCAACATGTCTTGTTAGTTGCAAGTTACACAAAAGAAGCCGGAGTCCGTACACTGGAGCGAAGGATCGCAGCCATTTGCCGGGCTGTTGCTGTCAAAGTGCTCGGCTCGCGCAGCGGCAAAGATCACAAGATCAGAAATTTGAAAGAGGAGGACAAGAAAAAGGGGAAAGCACTAGAGGAGATCAAAGACATGTCAGCCATCGTACACCCGCCAGAGATGCCCATTGTGATAGATGAGGTGGCAGTTGAAGATATTCTAGGGGTGAGTTTAAACTTATAGAGACAGTAACAATGCATCACTTTGTTCTCTTCCCAGAAGTCCATGACTTACAGCACTTAACACTGGATTCACTTAAGAATACAAAAATCTTAACTTTAAAAAAAAAATTTTGCAACACAAACAGCTGTTGTTTGTCGAGTTATAGAATGCTATAGTATTTTTTTTAACAGATAAATACTGTAATTTCCAGCTTTTAAGGTGACCTTTTAACCCCTAAGAATCTTCTAAAAAGTCTGGGGTTGTCTTAACTCTTAAAGTCGCAAAGCGTCGTAATGCGTCTCTTCCCGCTATCCCTAAAGCGTCGTAATGAGTCCCTAGATACAAATCTCGTTAGAAATGAGATCTCGGAAAGTAAAAACTCTTCAATGCTTGAAAAACTATGTATTTGACTTCCGGCAATGGCGGCCGATGCCGGCACTAGTGTTATCGCTCGATTCGAGATGTTTTTCGGTAGTTTTAACGGTTTTTTTTTCGAAGATACGTTTTTGTTATACTTTATTACTAAAATAATAGTACTAAACTACAGGTAAATATTGTTTCAAACTCAGTACGGTCTTTTGGATGCGTAAAATAGCCATTCTTAGCCTTAAAAATGAAGTCAGTATGACAATAATATTATAAATGGATTTTACGCAAATTTTTTAATTTCATAACCGGTTGATCGTAATACGGGAAATCCTTACGGGACTGAGGCGGAAGTTTTCCAAAAACCTTATGGCACTTTAAGAGTTAAAAACATGGTAAAGTCTTTTACACGTTCTATTGTACGGCCTTTTGTTCTGCAGAGAGTGGGTGGGACAGCTGGGGAGGCAGGGAGAGCTGACCAATCAAATCCAAGCAGCCTTAATATGCAGGTGGAGAGAAAATACATAGCTTGGTTTGATTGGCAGGTTATGTACTGTAAAGCACAAGTGTCTGTACATACATTAAAGCAGCTGTATATTTTAACAGGGGTTAGGTAAGGGGTAGTCTTAAAGGCTGGAAAATACGGTAAATGTTATTTGTGATGCTAAAAGAAAGAGAGGATTTTATTTCATAATTAAAATGCATTCTTAGACCACATTTTAAATTCAGTCAGGTATACTGATTATTATGCAACATTTATATCATTTTTGCCCATAATAGTGCATTTTTCCAAGAAAAAAATTTCTCTATTTTTTTACAGCCAGTGATCTTTCAACAAGAGATGTCGGAGCGGTTGTCACAGCCGGGGGTTGCCGTGGGCCTGGCCTGGACTGCCATGGGAGGGGAGATAATGTTTGTCGAAGCAACCCGCATGGCAGGAGAGGGAAAGATAACGATGACGGGGCAGCTGGGAGATGTTATGAAAGAGTCTGCTTCCCTTGCCCTAAACTGGGTCAGAGCCAACTCCAAAAAGGTGTGTACATTTTTGTTAAGAACAGTACTTACGAAAAAATTGCTGCTTACCAAATTAGTCTAGCAAATAGAATAAAGCTGCCAAAGTTTTGCAATGGGATTTTTGTTTTGCTTTGAATAACATGTCATTTTATGCAGTTACACAGCCACAGAGTTAGATAATTTAAAAAAAACAAAACAAACCATCTTGATTTTTTTAATGAAAAAAAAGATAAATGAGAAGGAACTAAAATTGGTTTTGTGCCAAACTGTACATCACAACCTGATGAGAGAGAGACTGATGAAAGAATTAACATAACGTAGTTATGGTGTACTGTTGATTTCAATACTTATACCAACGGTCAAAGGGAAAATCTGTAGGTTTTGGATCAGTATTACTTTTAGGTTAACTGTAATAGCTGATTAGTATTGATAATTATAAAAAATCTTAATAATCTTATTGAAAATTTGCTTATAAAAAGAAAAAATTTCTTAGAAATAAATTTTGAATATCCAAAGTTGTTATCAGAGTGTCTTGAAATAAAAAAAAAACGATTCTGTTGTTAAACTCACAGCTTCAGCTAGACAGTACCAAAGATTTGCTGAAAAACACCGACATTCACATTCATTTTCCTGCTGGTGCTGTTGGGAAGGATGGTCCATCGGCTGGTGTGACCATAGCTACCGTCCTAACCTCGCTGTTCAGTGATCACTGTGTGCGCTCGGATACGGCAATGACAGGGGAGATTACTCTTAGGGGACTTGTACTGCCGGTGGGTTTTATTTATTTATTTTTTTTTTTTGTGATAAATTTAATTCAATTGTCTAAGTTTAAAAAAAAAAAATCAAATGTAAGTTGTTTGTGAAGAAAATTTCTTCTTGGGATGGATATCTTAATTTTCTACTTTTTTTTATTGCTTTGAATTACTCTTACATTACAGACTTAATTATTTGAGATGCAACTATTAAAATCATGCTGTACATAAGCGCTAGCGTGGCGGCCAATTAAATAATTTTAAAAACTATACTCTTGAAAAACCTAGTTTCTTTTAATACCCTGTTTCTGTATCAATCATATTTCTCCTTATATATTCTAACTGTTTAGGAAGAAGAAGAGCACACAATTTTGTACGTATTGAAAGCCCAATTTTAGCCAAAGCCATGTATTAAATTGTACATATTGTGTTTCTGGTATGTAAGATGAGCTTTTGAATTTAATTTTTCAAATAAATTAAATAAGAAAATAAGACAATGCTATGAAAATGTAAAAAGTCCATGGCTTCATTTTAAGGAGATTTATGCATAAATAAACACGGTGTGTCCATTTTGTCTAGGTTGGCGGCATAAACATGTTGTGTCCATTTTGTCTAGGTTGGCGGCATAAACATGTTGTGTCCATTTTGTCTAGGTTGGTGGCATAAACATGTTGTGTCCATTTTGTCTAGGTTGCCGACATAAACATGTTGTGTCCATTTTGTCTAGGTTGGCGGCATAAACATGGTGTGTCCATTTTGTCTAGGTTGCCGACATAAACATGTTGTGTCCATTTTGTCTAGGTTGGTGGCATAAACATGTTGTGTCCATTTTGTCTAGGTTGGCGGCATAAACATGTGTCCATTTTGTCTAGGTTGGTGGCATAAACATGTGTCCATTTTGTCTAGGTTGGCGGCATAAAAGAAAAGATGTTAGCAGCCCACAGAGCCGGTATATTCCGTGTGATTCTGCCTCAGAGAAACCGGAAAGATCTACTTGAAATTCCAGACAACATTCGTGTAAGTTTATCATTTATCGCACTGTTCATTTTTGCTTAAAATTGTTTTTAATGTTAAACTTTATGTGTAAATTACAATTGTGATGTTAACACTAAATTTATGTTGCTAATTTTAAATGAAGATTAACTATGAAAAAAATATGTATTGTCTGTTAGAAATTTTACTTTTACAATACTAATAGTTGAAAATAATTAAAAGTAACTAGACAGATAAAAAAAGAATAGCGAACCATGCTAGATTTTGGTATAATTTTAAATAATGTTAATTGAGACTTGTATATATTTTTATTTCCCTGTGTACAGAAAGAAATGACATTCATATTTGTCCACACACTGGAGGATGTTCTGTCTGCAGCATTTGATGATGGCTTCCCAGGGATAAAGAACTCCCAACATTTGGTGGCTAAACTCTGAATGAAAAAAATAATGCTGGCGAGAGCCAATAGATATTCTGATGCTCCTTTGAGAAAATGCAGTTTACAGTCTGTCGTGAAGAAAAGCTCTTTTAACAGAGATGGCCACAGATGAAGTGTGTTCTCTGTGAACTCCTCAATCACACTTAGTGGGTAGTAAGCAATGTTCCTTCTAAGATTCCTTGGCCCTTGTGCAAAATAATTAACTCCTGTGCAAAGTTTCTCAGCATCCATTTTTTGTGCAAAATTTTACACTTCACAAACACTGATATTATAGTATCCATATCAAAATTTGTTGCATGGTAATTCTAAACTGCTGTGCGGTGTCTTATATGGAATATATGTAGGTAGTAAGTTATATAAGTTAGAGTATGCTCAAACTTTTCATATTTAAAAGTTCACTACCTATGTGGAGTTGAGTCCCAGAAAATTCAAGGTTTATAAAGATTTTAAAAAATATTTTTTTTTATGAAACAAAACTTCATGAATTAAATATTTTAAAGCCTGTTTTCAGCTAATAATATATTGAGAAAATAATTGACTACAAACTGAGCTTCCCTTTAATTAAAAAATAATTGAAGCATAATTTTATTACAGCAGGGGTTTCTGGTATGCCCATCATGTTGTAATATAGAAATATATTTTTATTTTATTTGTTTCCATTACAAGAATCATGTAGTGTTATTAGTTTTACAGTTGTTTGAAATTTTAAATTTTGTTTGTCTTTTTGTGTGTTACAAGTTAAATAAGCCATATTTTTATTACGTCATGGGGGCTGAATTGCCATGTGCCTCTCTGATGTCTTGAGTCCACAAATATGGTGTGGAAAAAAAAATTTGAATGATATGTGTTTGTAAGTTCTATTATTTTGATTTCTTTCTTTTTAAAACAGACTCTGATTGAGATTGACCAAATAAAATAGTGTTTCATTACTTTCATTAACTGATAGTGAAATTCTGACCATTCTGACTTTCAACTTAACTTTAAACAGAGAAAATTTATACATCCTTTTTATTACACTGGTGGCTCCTGTGTATTTCTAAAAATAATGCACTTTAAAAATTATTTTGTGTTATTCATGAATTTTAATCTGTTCTGCCTTTTTCTTTTCCTTTTGTCAACTTATGTTTGTAAAAATGTATACAGAAGGTTTATTAATGCTTGTTATGTTATAATTCATCTAACCAGTTAATTTGTTGATGATTTTGAAGACTTGATCAGAATAAAATTACCAATAAAATAAGAATTCAGTTTTTTTTTAAAAAATCTACTTGCTTCACTTGTACTTGTAAATAAAATGTTCAGTAATACTATTAGTAGTAATACAGTATTTATTATTAGATGAGTATTGGAGCCTTTTATTTTTTGTTTTGGGTAACAGATTTTTCAGTATGTTATTATGAGGAATATAAAATAAAGATGACTCATACAATAGAGGCCATGTTTGTTAAGCTAATGTATAAGACTAATAAGAGCTGAAAATAAATATTTTGCATGTTTTCAACTGACTTTTTAAAACAGTTTTAGGTAGTAACACTTTTTTTAAAAATCACAGAAAGCATTTTGGTTAACTGGCTCATGTTAAATATTGATATGTAATAAAAGACTTTACTGATTAAATAGTTTCTTCCAATAAAGATTTATTATTTGTTGTGTAATCAGTTATTGGTTTTCAAAATAAACAGAGTATAAAGTCATAGATTTTTTAAAAAAAAGTTCACATTGTTACCACTCATCTCCAACTTATTAGCCTGACAGACTCACACAGACAAAGTTCATATTGTTACCATTCATCTCCAGCTTATTAGACCGACAGACTCACACAGACAAAGTTCATATTGTTACCATTCATCACCAGCTTATTAGACCAACAGACTCACACAGACAAAGTTCATATTGTTACCATTCATCTCCGGCTTATTAGACCGACAGGCTCACGTAGACAAAGCTCCTAGTTAAATATCTTCCTATACAAATAAACATATGAATCATGTTTTTTTTTTGTGTGTGACCCATTACCTCGTGGTTGTAGGGGGTTCTAATGTTTCCATTAGAACTTTCTCAGGGCTTTGGAGACCTTGGTGGCGCCCATCTCCTCTCCAGGTCCGCGGAAGACTTTTTTTAAGCGATAGTCATTCATCACCATTTTATTGTGGCTTTAACGTGGGCTAGATCCCACGCCCCTCAGCTGGTGAGATGAGCACAGTATTGAATTCACTATCAAGCCGCCACTGTACTATTACCATAGTATTACAGGTACCTTATAACAATATAGCCATTACATAAGAAAATTAGGTTTTTACAAGTACTAGAACCTCATGATCTTGAATATTCTGTATTATTGGACAAACCTCAGCAGTGGGACATGGGACATAGAACTACACCTCTAAATGATGAACAAGCTGAACACATAACATTGAATACCACAAGCACCCATTTGGGGCTAATGCTTATTTTATTTAACAAATTAAATATTGCTTTAATAAATCTGGTATCAAGTAGTTCAAGTAGTACTAATAGAAATATAGTACAAGGGGTGAACAAAGTTGTGAGGTGACAAAAAAGAGTGGGATTAACAATAATTCGGATTTTTAAAATAGATCAATTTTTCTTGAACATGAATGCATGTTTTTACAAAAACCTTTAGCAGATGGGAAGGTTGGACATTACAGATGTTATTGCTATAAAAAAATGCTGTGGGTATTTCCAGTCATTATATTAATCCATAATTCTCCATTACTTGTTAATCTGGAATCAGGTAATATGACTAGGAAATGAAAAATGTGTAGTGACATAATGCATTCAGAAACCAAAAATTGCACATCCTAATGAGTATTGTGTAAAAATGATTTATTTCTTCAAAATATACCAGGAAATTTTAAGAGTTCACCAACAGCTAACTTTGAAAATAGGATTTTATTTAATTTGTAGAAAATAGCATTCAAATGTTTATAATTCCTTTTATAAACTACAAAGTAGCTTTAACTACATTTTATGACCAAATGATAAAATCATATATATGTATATAGACATTATATTAGTGCAAACTGCAAATATGCTAAAGCTAAATCATATGAACAAAATTATTTAGTGAGTATTAACTTCAATGCCCATATATTTATCACATTCAGCTTGGCTCTTCATCCACACCATAAAATAATTCATTGCTGTAGTTGTATATAACCTCAATGAACAAATTTTATTTTATTGTTATTACTATTTTGAAATCTATGATAACCTTTAAGTTTCAAATAGATTACATTAATAATGCCAATGAACAGATTATACTTAATAAGTACTTAAAGCCAACATTTTCTAGAGCACAGCTAGGGATATTGCCAGAGACCATCTTTATAAAAAAAATCTTGTCCTCTTATTGTAAATTAGTGCAGAAGCATCACAGCATCAGACTGGTCAGTTTTCTGACCATCAGATAATTATCATGTTATGACTCATAACAATCCGTAAATTATTCCATCACATTGCAGCTTCCTATGTTATAGTCAAGGTGACTTGATCCAGTGTAACAGGCCAGATTAAACCCCTGACCAGAATATACCCGGGTATAATCTGGCCTAGGCCAGGGGTTTAATCTGGCCTGTTACACTGGTACATTGTTCACATTGGGGTAATGTGTTAAAAAAAAATTCAACCTGATGAACCAACTGGATTTTTGGTATTTACTGATTTCACTGACACTTGCACACACATCAGTTCTTGTCCAAGTTGCTGCTGCTGGAAGATTTTGTTTTCCTCCCTGGTAAGAAATTGCTTTTCCCTGAGAAATAAAAGAGATTATCTTTGTCTCAAAGGAATACTGAATAACTTAAAAGAGTTCTAAATTTTATATTCACTACAGGGAAATAAAAATAATTTTCAATGCTTTACTTTACCAGTTGGTTGTGTTATCTTTGAAGTCAGCCACACAAACGGGTCAACTAGTGATTTCCTGTTTGTGACTGTTACTTCCCAGAGACGCACTACAGGATAGATAAAAGGTAGTAATTAAAATATGCATATTAAGGATCAGAAGCCTATAAATCATTAAACCAGATTCAGCAGCTAGATAATGAAAGGAAATTTAACAATTTATTATTTACATCCGCTAGTCAGGGAGTTGAAACTGAATTTTTAAAAATCAGCACACAAACATGATCAGTGTTCAGCATGGTGGTTACATTTTCCTTAAACCCTTCTAATGAAGACCTAATAGTAATTTAAGATTTCAAGGTTATGAACCTCAGGAAAACATAGTACTTAAAATATTTCTATGGGGTGAAATCATCTATATTTTTTTTGGTTACTTTATTTATTCCAATCCTGCAGTCAAACCATGCTAGTAAGTTTTATAACTGTGGAACACTCAAGGGGAATGACAGTGAGATTAGCTTTGGCAAATGGCCATCTGTTAGATAAGTTCTCTGCTCACTTTTTTCTTTAACAGTCCAGGCCATGGCTGTGTCAAACTGAACTTGCCTCCTGTCATTAAGTTCACTTTTATTGCCAATCACAATCACATGACCCTAAAGTAAAAAAGGTTAGGTTTTAAAAGATAAGAAAGAATTCATTTTTCACACTAAGAGGCTCATTATTGTGTGTTCAAAGAAAAATGCTCCATTTAGAAAATGACTGCAATTACTTTAAAAAAGGATTTTCAGATTATTAAATGTGCTTAATAAAATTAGATATTTTAGTGTGCATTTCATTTGTCACTTTGGTTGGAGTTGAGGTTATTTTTTAAAAAATATTTTTAAAAATAGTTTTAAATTATTTCCATATATAGTGAAGATTTAACTATAGTCTGAAAGGCATTTTTCTGATAAATAAATCAAAAGGCTATCTATTTAATTCTTAGAGCCTTTATCGATTCATGACTTTGATCATTGAAAGGGAAAGTGCGGAAACACATTTCTGAATGAACTAAGGCTCTGGATCTACTGTCATGCTGAACACAAGCAGCTTTGACACACATTTTGGTCCATACTGTGAAAAGTATCAGACATTGTACCAGGTACTGCCCTAGAGTGAGGGGGGGGGGGCCAATGTAGCAAACAATGAGTGGGGCTCCAGGGCTGCAGACAAGGATTGAGACCCATGCAAAAATTTGTATTTTAACTAGGTCTGTTAACTATTAATTTAAATTTAATCTTTAACTTTTGAAAAATTAATGATTAATTAATAATTAATTTTGATTAAGGCCAAAAGATACAATTTATGATGTCATAAGTAACACTTATTAAACGTTCTTGTTGAAAATCTAAATAACAAAGGAATGTCTCCTTTATATGTCGTCTTTTAACCATCTATGCAAAAAGACAAGTGTGTTGATATTAATTGGTTCAAGTGATGAGCGGGTCTAATTGACAATATAACAAGCCGAGCTGAACAATCATTCCCATGGAACTGAGGTAACTGGTATGCACAAAACGACCTTGGCAAGGATATCAGTGTTCATTAATTTTCCACCAGTGTAGAGGGTTAACGGATTAAGGAACTTTCATTTCCATTTTGTAATGCAGTAATTCATCAGAAGAGCTGTCATCAATTTCTCTCACTGAGTCAGACTCCATAATTGCCATTAGCTTAATACGCTTCTTTTCATTTGGTTTGATAAGTAGGCAAAGTGTTAGAACCACAGTAGGCAAACTTTATCAACATTTTGAACATTCCCGTCAGTCAATAGTTTAAAACCAAAATGTTTGGGTGATCGTCAGAAAATGTGTTATTTATGGGCCGCAATTTTTTATAATTTTTTTTTTTTGACTTCCAATAATTTGTAAGTGATGGGTCGATTAATCGTTAACAAAATTTTTAAGCGCTACATTTTAAAAAAATTAATTGAGAAATTATTTGTTAATTTCCGCAGTCCTAATTTTACATATAGAAAATAATATACCAGCATTGATACATCAGACAATGAGATTAAGAGGCTCATTATTGTGTGTTCAATGAAAAATGCTCAATTTAGAAAATGACTGCCATTTCTGTATAAATTCAACAACTAGAAAATATGTTCCATGCTCTCAACTGCAACTGCTAGATCAAAAGAAATATTTTGTAACTCTTTGCTAATGTAATTAAATTGGAACTATTTGTTGAACCAAAAAGCTTTTAAAACAATGGAATTAAAGTTCTTAAGTTGTTTGGTTAATGACTTGAATTGTATTCAAGCTTTTTTTATCACTACTTTGCTCTGCAACTTTGAAGATTTTATCAAAGATTTCACCTGTTAGATATCGCACTGCCTTCCCCTTTCCACACAGATTAATATTTCAAACATACTTGGAAAGGATAGCCCATCGCTTTATTGTGCAAACTGATAAAGAGTAACATTATAGTTTCGTGTTAAATAAGACATGTCATAATCTATATATATATCTATACATATATAAGACGCATTTGTTGTGTGTGTGTGTCTGTCTGTCTGTCTGTCTGTCTGTCTGTCTGTCTGTCTGTCTGTCTGTCTGTCTGTCTGTCTGTCTGTCTGTCTGTTCCCTAATAACTCAAGATCCAGACAACCCAGTCAAGTCAAATTTAGTAAACGTACACACAATCATATGGGGAAGGTTCTTAAATAGGTTTCGTTCCATAAATTCATACTCATGGGCGCCGGGGGGGCCAACAACAACTTTTTTTCCTCATTTGAGCTATATAAAAAATGAAAATCAACAATTTTTCTATTTCTCGAGGAGGCAGAAGCATGAAATTTTAGGAAATTGTTTAGTACACTTCTGCAATGGTAACGGGCAAAAATATATTTCAATTACCTCTTTCTGGGGGCAGGGGGCCCAAATTTAGTTTTTTCCCTTATATGAACTATATATAAAAACTCCAAATCAATAAATATCTTATTTTACGGATAGGTAGAAGTATGTAACTTTGGCAAGTTGTTAAGTGCGCTACCCCGACGATATTTTGCCAGACAGAATTTTAAACTCCCCAATCAGGGGGAGCCGGGGACCCAAATGTAGTTTTATTTATTTATATACACTATATAAATAGTGAAAATCACCCATTCTACAATTTCCCATGTAGGTAGAAGAATGAAACTTTGGGAAGTTGTTAAGTACACTCTCCTTACGCTAATTTGCGAAAAAGAATTTCAAACTTCCCACTATTTGGGGGCCAGGGGCCCAAATGTTGTTTTTCTTTTATTACAAACAAACTCATCACAAATTCTCAAATTTACCGTGTCGGTAAAAACATGAAACGTTTGGAAATTATTGAGCAGACTCTCCTTGCAATAATGGCTTTCTTTTTCATGGGGTGCCGGGGGCCCAAATTATTATTATTTTCTTAAATGAGCTATATTAACAAAATTTTGACAACGAAATATTGTGAAATTTACTTCACGTATACGACATTACATGAGGAAATTTCTTAAGTAGATTTCGTTTAAGTTTCCCGCTCATGTGGGGCCGGGGGCCCAAAAACGTATTTTACTTAGATGGGCTCTATAAAAATTGAAAATTACAAATTCTCCTATTTCTGATTCGGTGGAAGCATGACATTTTAGGAAATTGTTGAGTACACGCCCGCCTGCAGTGGTAACAGGTGAAAAAATATATAAATTATCACTTACTGGGAGCCGGGGGCCCAAATGTAGGTG
>MUZC01000616.1:241188-260428 GCA_002072015.1 Radix auricularia | reverse complement strand
CGTGTCAGTAAAAACATGAAACGTTTAGAAATTATTGAGCAGACTCTCCTGGCAATAATGGCTTTCTTTTTCATGGGGTGCCGGGGGCCCAAATGTACTTTTGTTCTCAAATGAGCTATATTAACAAAATTCAGACAACGAAATATTGTGAAATTTGGTACACGTATACGACATTACATGATGAAGTTTCTTAAGCAGATTTCGTTTAAATTTCCCGCTCATGTGGGGCTGGGGGCCCAAAAACGTATTTTACTTAGATGGGCTATATAAAAATTGAAAATTACTTATTCTCCTATTTCTGATTAGGTGGAAACATGAAATTTTAGGAATTTGTTGAGTACACGCCTGCAATGGTAATAGGTGAAAAAATATTTAAATTATCGCTTACTTACTGGGAGCCGGGGGCCCAAATGTAGGTTGTTTTTTTTACTACTACACGCTATATAAATACTTTTAACCACCCATTCTACTTTTCCTATGTAGGTAAAAGAATGACACTTTGGGAATTTGTTAAGTACACTCTCCTAACGCTAATTTGCGAAAAAGCATTGTGTACGCTTCTCCAGAAATCCCTATTTAAAACCCGTGCGAAGCCAGGTACTTGCCTCTAGTATAAAATATACACCTAGCCCACCATAAAGGAAAAATACTTTTTTAAATTAGGATTTAGAGTAATCAAAATACAGTCGAAACCGCTTAAGTCGACGGCGTTGGGGAATGAAAAATGGCAGCGACATAACCGATGATCGAGTTAAAGCGAAAACCAATATGGCGGCAAAATATTAACATGCGCTTGAAATTTCTATATGTACGTGTTGTGCGTTAATTAGTGATGGGACGATTAATTAGAATGGTATCGGAATATCGGGACCCTATTTCTTCACTCTTTCTTAAGGTTGTTAAGACCGTTCGTTTTTAAAGACCGTTTAAGTTTAAATATAACACCGTTTTGCGGTGATTCCCAGATTGAGCGATACTGTGGCTTCGAAGCAACTTGCTTGATTTTCCTTACAAGCTACACAAATAAGTAACCTACACATCCCCTCATTGTCCCCGAACCATTCTCTTCTGTACTCGGAATGGTCTATCGTGACCTATATATGACTCATGACAAACGAACTCTTCTCTATATAAACGTACACAAATAAATTAGGTACTCCTTTTGAACCTTCAACTTTGACATATTTTAATTAATTCTAACCAATAGTTAAATGGCTTTTGCACACGGCAAATTCTTATGAATGAAACAATGAGAACAAACCAATAGTACAGTACATGTGTGGCAGTGTGCCTCACATCTTACTATTTTTAGAACTATTGGTGTGCGTGCTCCTTGACCGTGGCCATGGGGCAGCGTACAGCCGATGGGCAGTGACCCGTGACGGGGGGAAGGGGCCGTTACGATTGTTTTTGAACGAAAAGTTGCACGAGGAAGTGTAGTTGTTGCAGAGCGAGTGTGTGAGATAGTAGTCAGCGGTCAGTAGTCTGTAGTCAGTAGTCTGTAGTGAGGAGTTGCTAGAAGATTGTGAACTGTGTTTCATGCAGCCTTAGAAAGAAGTCAAATACAACATTATCATTATATACAACTATAGTCCTCCACTTATCTGTATTGTGTTTATTCTTATTCAAATTAACAAATATAGCCACCACTCGGCTACACATGTAATGGTCAAAATGAGGTTGAAGGATGAATGGTTGCCAATGACAACAAGTTTACACACGGTACATTTTATATTCCATACGATCCCCTCAGCTTACAATTCCTTCGGTAANGTATCGTCCCATCACTAGCGTTAATAAATGATAATGTTCATGCACGTGTTTTTAGAGTTTTTTTAAAAACACAACAGCATTGCCGTTATTTGTTTGATGAAGCTATCGGCATGCTATAAAATTGTACATACATGTTTGCTAACAACAAAAGGTATATGTGCACCAACTGACAGAAGAAATTTACAAATTTAAAATAAAAACCAACGTCGATTATTTATAACAACTTTTATTATTCTCCAACACATCTCTGAAACTGGCGATTTAAGTTAGCAACACATGTCTCAGCTTAAGGCGCAAGTGGGCTGTGACGATGACGTCACCAGCACACATCCCAAGCTGATCGCATTGCCATAGTACCAGAAGCAACACAGCGCTGAGAGCAAAACGCAAGTGGGCTGTGACGTCACCAGCAGCATTTTCAAAAGCTGGCGATTGGTCATGGGGTCGAGTTAACCGATGTTAAGTGGCAAATTTGACCTTTTTTGTGCTCGTGTTATGAGGTTTCGGCGACTTAAAAAAATCGAATTAAACGACGAGAAAATACTAAGACAAAGAGAGAATTTGGCGGTTCCAATAAAAACCGTCGACTTAATGGGGTGGTCGACCTAAGCGAGCTCGAGGTAAGTGGGTTCCACTGTATTTCATTATATTATTATGCTATTTACCTAATTATTTAATCCTGGAAAATATAAATATAAAGTTTTCTGATATCACTGTTTTAAAAAAAAAAAGTATTATATAATTTAAAATGTTTAGTCAAAGTAATGGGCCCTGAAAAAGTAGGGCCCATGGTGGTTGCTTCGTTCACCTTGCCCTAGGCCACCCTGCATTAAACTGTTTAAAACAATACTATTATTGTATGTTAATTAACTGAGACCAAAATGGCACTATTTAAATTTTAATTCTTAGACACTTGAATTGAAAATTTCTTTTTTAATGTTCAACAAGCTCTTTGCCATGCTGGTCAGTTTTGTAAGCTTGAGTGGGTACTCCTGGGTTGATTGAGTCTATCACCCTGATTCATTTTCATTTCTTTGATGTTTGTAGTCTGAACTGAATAGCAATAAACTTTGAAGAGTCTGCATTTCAAAGGCAATCATTTTCAAAGGAGGCTCAACTGCAAATCCTCTCAGTTGTCCCTTTTAGCATTAGTTCCAGATATACCAAAAAATGTGTTTTAAGGCTGGAGGGAAATAAACGTTGTAATATTGCAATAAAGATATATCAATGTGTCTGGCAATTTAAAATATGGTTTGCTAAACTAATTCAGATGAGTTTTTGGGAAAATTTAAATTGGAAATATAATACAGTAATTACCTCTCTTTTATCCTTGTGTTTATCAATATCTTTCTTCAGTTTGTCAAGACGTTTAAAAGAATCAAAGTTGGTCACATCATAGACCAAAATGAAACCCTGAAAATAGTTTTGAATTCAGACATGACTATAGCAGCAGATTTTGTCAATACATTGATTGATTTAACAAGCTATATTTATGAATGGTTATTAAATGACTGGCTTCCCCACTACAATGTTACTTTATACTTACATCAGGAAAACTAAGATAATGTTTTGGCAACTCAGCATCATTACCATCCTGAGATAATAAATGAAATAGATAAACTTGACATTTGCTTAATGATTTAGAAATAGTAAAGTCTATTTTTTCTTCACAAATTAGCAAAATTAAACAACAATTAAATCAAATATTAGCTGGAAAAGGTGATTAATTTTTAAGAGCTCACAAATAAAAAAATTTAAAGAAAGAATTGCATAACATGTATATTTTCTGACAATTTTCACATTATTAATCTTTTTGAAAATGAGGCACTTACAGGCATTCCTAGATCGAATATTCTGACCTTTTCCTTAACACCACGGTCTGTTTCTATAACAGCAGTGTAGATGTCTTCCATAGTCTGATGCGTTGGCTAGAATATAGATATAGTCTAGCATGATTTTTTTGTAATTCTCTAAATCTCAAAATTTAGTTCTAGCATCAAGTCAGGATATTCACCGTAAATAAAACTTCTTTATAGTTATAAATGAGCATATAATAAAAATTTCTTATAACTTTTAATGCTATAATTTTCAGTAACAGAAAACTGAAGATTCACATTTTAATTTGTGATGATTGTTTCTTAATATTTATATAGTAATTTAATTGTTTCTACAGCAAATTCACTTACCGACTCTACAATGTGATTTCCATATAAAAGTTGCTCAAGGATAGCAGTTTTACCTACTCCTGAACATCCACATAAAAGAATCTTGTTTGTTTTTCCCATGATTTGATTGAAATACCTAAAAGTGGATCTTTCAAGCTACTTCATCAAAGTATTTAGGTCTGGCTGTTAAAAAAAATATTTTTAAAAATAGAAATGATGCATCAGAAAAAAGTAAGAGTAAGCAATAAATTATTCACTGCTCAATGAAAATTAATAAAAATTATTGGATATCTTTCTCCAGAAACTGCAATTCAACCATCACAGACCTATAACACACAAACCAAATAGCTGGTATGAGTTTATAACACTTAATACATATAACACAATAGTTTTAAGTTAACTTTTTATAAGTATTGTATTTTTTTCTCCCTTTTATCACAGTGAGTTGTTTATAATTTATTTGTCAAACTTTTATGACAAGCTTATGAGACCAATCCTAGAGTGGCTGCCTTATTTTGTCATGTTTTCATTCTGCATTGCTCATTTCACTTTCAGCAAAGGCAATAGTGCTGTGTTTAGCACTTTCTCCCGCCATTCAGTTTCAGCTTCACAAACTTGAACTTGAAGCTTATTGCCGGCCAGAATGGTTTGATCCGAGCCCCTAAAAGAAAGGGGCCCCTTCATGCTTGTTTTTTTAATGCATAATTTATACACAGAAGGCAGAGAGGCCAGGAAAATTTCAGGGGGCGCCACCAAATTTTCATAATAACCGAGCATAGCGTAAATACTAGGGCTACGATTAATTTAAATTTAATAGTTTAATTTTGAAAAAATTAGCGATTAATTAATCGTTCATTTCGATTAAAGCCAAAAATTATAATTTATGATGTCATAAGTAACTAAATAACACTGGAATGTCTCCTTTATATGTCATCTTTTAACCAACTGCGCAAAAAGACAACTGTTTTGACATTATTTGGTTCAAGTGATGAGCGGGTCTAATTGACAGTATAACCAGCCAAGCAAAACAATGATTCTCATGGTAAGACGTAACTGGTATGCAAAAAACAGTCTTGACAAGGAATGACATTATCGGATTTCGGTGTTCATTAAGTTTCCACCATTGTAGAGGGTTGATGGATACAGGAACTTTCATCTCCATTTTGTAATGCAGTAATTCATCAGAAGAGCTGTGGTCATTTTCTGTCTCTGAGTCAAACTCCATTACTGCCATTAGCTGAATACGCTTTTCATTTTGTTTGATAAGGAGGCGAAGTGTAAGAACCATGGTAGGCAAACTTTATCAACATTTTGAACATTCCCATAAGTCAATAGTTTAAAACCAAAATGTTCGAGTAATATTAAGGAAATTTATTATTTATCAGCGCTATTATTATTATGATTTTTTTACTTTTTGACTTCCAGTATTTTGTAAGTGATAGGTCGATTAATCCTTAAAAAGAATTTAATCGTTAAATTTTTTGGCAGTGGGTAAAAGTTTCAAGGCCACTCTTAATTCCAGACAACAAAGATGCGCCATTGCACGCATTTCCTCTACAGATTGTGTTATCAATGTTTCGTTTTTATAATTTTTAGCTACGTTAAAATTTTCTCAGCAAATGCAGATGCAGCATTGCTGTTTTTCAAAGTATAAAAGCCACAATCTATCCATAATATGTCCTGATTTTAAACTGAACTTAAAGAAACTGACATCTGATCAATTTTAGATACATCAATGGTTGAGTTAATAATTAAGAAAAGAAATGTGAAGACTTAACTTTATTATCAATTGCCGCCAATAATTTAGATACGAGTGATTGAATTAAATCAATTTGCACATCATGACTTAAATAAATTTCATGTTTCTTTTTAAACTTTAGATGACTGTCTAAAGTGGAATCATATTTGGCTAATAAAGATGTATACAATTTAAAAAAAAGTTTCAGCATTTCTACAACTATCATCACTAAAGCAAGAATTTTCTGTGGCCTCTGAATGGCAAACTTTATTTTGCTAAGAACAACGTCATGTCTATCATTCATTTCAATACTTTTCTATTCTTTTCCGCTTATCGACGTTCCTGACTGATCAAACCAGATATTAGTAATATTACAGTTTTGAAACAAAATGTTTAGCAAGCCAATATTGTCGTATTGCAGTTAAAAAGTGTTGATTAGAAGTTTCGTGTTTAGCAGTCTTTTTTTCTGCTCTTATGACATCTTTTTAGTGTTCATCAAGGGCGTCTTAAGGGGGCGCCATTTTATACACAACAGGGGCGCGGGGGAGGGGCAAGCCGCCCCCCCTTGCCCTATAGCTAAATCCGCCACTGATGAATAGTAATAGTTAGTAATAGTATTAGCTAATCTTTAGTCTTTATATTATAAGAATCTAACTTTTAGGGAAATCTCGGCTGAATCCGATTATACGTTCCCAAATGGGTTATATAGCAATTCATTGTACGTTCTCTTCCTTTGTTTTTTAGGTTTAGATTTAGAATTTTTATTTGTTAATTTAGGGTTTGGGTTAGGTTTAGTTATAATTGTGAATTTAGGGTTAGGGTTAGAATTTTAATAGTTGAATTTTCCAATTTCTTTGGTACACTGCATATCAACAAAGATGGAAGTGGAAGCCATGTTGAGTGGGAACATTAAGTCGGATTTAACCGAAATCTCTTATGTAACTTTCAATGTAAATGTCACAACTGGCTAAAACCTATATCTCCGACCGGAGCGTCGTGTCTCTTCCCATTGCTATGAAGGATAGTTGTTATTTTAATTTTAGGGTTTGGGTTAGGTATAGCTTTAGAATTTTCGGAAAATTCACGGAGCTCGCACTATTTTTCCGGGCCGGTGACGTGCCATAGCAACAAGATGGCCGCCGATAAGGTCGGCCCGGTCGGAGATATAGGTTTTTACCTCACAACTAAATTAAGTTGGCTCAACTCATTTCTAAATACAAATTCAACAATAAGTTCAATAAGTAAGCTCATGTTGGTGTAGTGTAGAAAGGTAGGAAGCACAATCATTTCAATCAGGCCAGGTACTGAACTGCTCTAATTCTAATCTAATTATTCTACTAGTTGGCGTTGGTCTAAAACTGTAGTCTAAAGATTTAGTCACTTTAGTCTACAGCTAGAGGTCGAAGGTACAGACTGCGGCTATCCCAAGCCGAAAATAGGAAACGACTAAGTCGACTGTGGTAAAATCACTGTAAATTACTGTAAACGAATGTTTAGTGTTTAGTTTATCAATTTTATCTAATCTATTATTTAGACTTTAGAGTCTAAAGTAACTAAAGTAGGCACTATTCACTATAATAAATGGTCAAAGTTAACAAGTAACAAGGTAGTAATGTTTCAACAAGTGTATTGATAATTTGTAATAATATGAATTTTACGGAATTATATATCAGACATAATCAATTTAAGTCATTAAATAAGAATAAGAGGAATTTAATAATGAAAGTGAACAACACCTGTTTTAAGTTATCTCCCTTACTCTCAATAACTTCCCTTCCGCCGCGGTCCGCCAGTTTCGTGTGTTTGGACGGAATCTCAATGATACTAGAATGCCTTATTTGATGACAAAATATTGAACTAAATCAGCTTAATAGCTTCTTTAATACTGTATCTAGATTCAATTAAAATATTTTAATACTGTTTCATTTTAAAAGTAAGTATAAGTGTGAACATTTAAATGGAATAAAGTCTGGTTTTAATGACAATATCCTTGCACTAAACTTGTGACCTAAATAAAGTTTCAGCAGACGTGTTAAAACGTAAAACTAACCAATCAACGGTCGCCTAGTATGTTTATATTATGACGTCATGATAGTGTTGTTATTTCATGACCAAAATGGCTAGCAGTGGAACACTCTAGTAAATAGTAAAACGGGATTTGTGCTGCATGGATTATTTCCTTTAATGTATAAAGACTTCTACTGATATCCAAAGGCTTGCTGTATTGAAGTAATTAAAACATTTAATTTCGTTGCCAAAATACAATTTTTATACACATTTTAAAAGTAATTTCACGTATTTGTTTGTAGATTGTTGATAATTTTTTTGAATTTGTTGGCTTGGAAACTTGGAAAGTTAGTTCTAAATGAAGTTTAATTTTAATACAATTAATTTAATTTATTAATAGTTGATCAACACTGGACTTGGACGTTGACTTTAAGTTGAATTTTTTTTATTGCTGTCATCTCACTACTTGTAGTTTATTAGTAGTCTTTGCTACCGCTACTACTACTAATTTTACATGACATGTAATGTAATAATGTAAATTGTAAATGTAATGAAATACTATGACTCATGACAGTCACGCATGACTATGTCGTCTATGTCATGTCACTATGATGCATATTAACTGTACTATTAACATTACTTGTACAATTCTCAATTGAACCAGTTACTACTTGACTTAATTTTGTTCTACTGTCTCCACGGTCCACACACATTTCACATTCACACAGTTGACATAGTACATAACATAGTCATAGTCTATTCAGACATAGTACATAGTGATAGTCTATTCAACGTAAAGAGTAGAGTCAGAGTGGAGGCAGAGGTCTTTTTGTTTTTAATATTCAAAAATTTTAATTTTTCAGCCAAGGGGCTGTCCACAAAGTATGTCACGCTCCAGAGGTGGGGAGAGGGTGTAAGAAAGTGTGACAGGTGGGTGTCCTGCCATGTGTGACGTGTGTCCTGCCATGTGTGACGTCACAGTGTTTTATGTTAAATTTTAATTATTTTATGAATAAAAAATACATTGTTGTACAAAAATGTGACATACATTGGGGCGGGGTCTGAGATTTGTGACGGAGGGGGGGGGGGGTAAAAATGCTAAAAAATAGTGTGACGTACTTAATGGACGGCCCCCAACTTAAAAAATGTAGCCTACTTTCAAACTTCAAACCAAAGTAACTAAATAACAAAAAGCCTACTAATCTACTTCTACTACTATAACTTATAACCTCAACCAACCCAACACCCTTATAAGTCATTAGTTAAAAGCTACCAACCATTAAATTACCTTATGCCTATGCTCTTTATGGACATTTAATTTGTCAAGAGTAAGAGTAAGGCTCATTAGCTCTTTGTTGCCATGTTTTAATTTATCCAAATGAATACCTTAAAGGTTTAAAACTCCAATTCAAAGTATGTAGCTTTAATTAAATTAAAAGTAGTTTATAGTTCATACAAATTTGAAGATGTGAACTAAATGTTTAAATTAACTTGTGGAGAATGGCTGTCCCTAAGCTAAGAGTATTTTCATTTAACAATAACGTGTTTGTTTTTATATTTGTTAACATATTAGTTTAATTCATGGATCTTTTTGTTTTCCTTACTGCAGAATAACAAGAACTTTTTACTCCAGCAAAAGCAAAAACATTTTGAAGCAAGAGATCTTTACTCAATAAACCCAGTGCAAAAGAGATTAGTTCCATTTGTAAATTCTAAATATCGTTAGAGGGAAGTTGTAAAAAATGGAACTGCCTGGTGATATGCCTGTGACACTCACAATCAAAGCCCCAAATCAGCGCATGGAAGATCAAACTGTAGACTGTATGCTAGGGTGGACGATAAAAAAACTGAAAAAGCATTTAGAGACTGTATATCCTAGCAAACCAGTAAGAAGAGTTTACAATTTTATATGTTTTTACTGCATTGTCATTTAATCTTGCAAACTGTAATGGCTCATTTTATTGTAACGTTTAAGCTTATTTTATTTTGAAGATTTTCATAGTACTAGGAAAATAATGTATTTTGTCTTACAAGATTGGTATTGGATATGATTTTATCAGTGAGATAAAAAAGATTATTTTTATTGGCTCATTAGCATTGCCATATAATTTTCTTTTCTTAAACACATTACTTGTTAATCTGCAAGGCAGTATTTTATGTTCATAATTATAAAAAACCACTGCAAAACTAGTTGTGGGAACTTGCAAATTTATTTTATTGCTTCAATGTTTTGTCTCAGAAACACAATGAACAGCGTTTGATTTATTCAGGACGCTTACTTCAGGATCATCTTACTTTGAAAGAAATCTTGCGCCAGGTATTAGTCATTGAAATTCTAAAATAAAAAATGTCATTTTTTTAATTAAAAAAAAAAAGGCTTTTCCCAGATGTTCTTTCTTTTGTAAACATAATGGTGACATTGTTAAAACTAATGTTAACTTGTGTAAATAACCTGATTTAGTTTTGAAAAAAAAGTATATTTATGAAAAGTTAACTTTGTCATTATTAGTCTTTCATATTTATTTTTCAGCCATTTGTACCAACATTTCTTAGGCAAAATTGACTAATAAGTTCTTTGATTAAGACACAAATTAAAGTTTGAACCATTATCATCTTCCTATTTAACATAGTTACTATACTGATAACTATAAAAATAATTTTGACTCTCAGTATGATGGCTCAGAACTCCCCAGCAATGTCCATACGGTTCATTTGGTGTGTTCCAGCAGCTCTGATTTATCCAACAGCAATACAGCTTCATCTCAAAGTTCTTCAGAAAAAATGGTAAGTCCAAATGATATTTTTGGAATCTAATGATAAAATAACGTTATCTACATCTTAAAATATATTTTGATTGTTTAAGTTTCCTTAATAACAAATGACATTAAACATGTGTTAAAAATGTGTATTTACTAGAAAATGAGTTCTTTCTTTTGGTTATATCAAGCAAACGATATACTATTATAATTCAGGACTCGAACACATAATCACATCTAAAACAGCATCAAATGCTAGTCAGTTGTCCCGTTTTATATAATGAAGTCATCAATCTTATATCCAATTTGTTCTTCTTCAGTGAAATAATAAAATTAAATGATAAATAAAGTTACAATTGTATGCGGGATGTTAGCCTTGTTTATTTCACTTAGATCTTATTTTTATTGATTAAAACCGTATGAAGTGTGCAACAGATGTTTACGCGTTTCTGTCAATAATCCTTAATGGCAAGAGTGGAGCTAACATTAGGACTACTTTGTGTTATTTAAAAATTTGCTTGCAGCTGTTATTGCATCATGCATAAAATATTCTTATAGCACAACATCCTACAAGCAATTTGGTTTCTTTATGTGCCAGTGTCTAAATATTTGACAATGTAACATTAACTTATTTTAAGAAAGGCAAGAAAATTTGGGCAATAATTTCTTTTACGGGCGAGAGGTTTTAATTTAATTTAATTTCTGTAAAAGATTTCGCTATCAAATTTTTAATGCAAAAGATTTTTATAAATTTGAAAGAATAATTGTGTAAACAAAAAAAATTAATGTAGCTACGTTTAAATAACCACCACCTTGTGCTTTATTGTCTAGCTAACTGGTCCTTAGGGCTTCATTCATTTTGTGTTAAATAAAAAGAGGGCAGACATTTCAGGCATTGTCAATAAATTGATGTGAATGTTTTTACTTGGCTATAATCTCAGTGTTGTAATTTACATATTTCTTAATTTGTTACTTGTAACTAAATAAAAAAAAATTTTTGTTTAAGTTAAAAATGAAAATAAAGTTATGATGATGAATATTGCGCATTTGAAATTTGGTAAAGCAACATTTTGTCTTATTTTAATAGCTGATTTGTACAATTTATAAAGTGTTAACCGTCTAAAATATGATGTTTACAACATATAATCACTTTGTGCATAGGAAGTTACCAAAGTGTAAATTATTAAAAGAAATAAAGCCTCAAAAAGCAAGTAATCTTTTCTAAAAATTAAAAAAATCTTTGTTAGAAAATGTACTATGTACCACAAGATCCAATAAAGTAGTTGGTCATAGAAAACTGAAAAGTCAGAAAGACTGAAATAAAATATTTGAGTAAAGTGATAAAGATACATATTCAATCAACTAGTAAAGGTGGGCATTCAGAGATTCCATGTTTAAAATATAAAAGTCATTTTTCAGAAAGACATTATAACTTCTTGTAAAATTACATTCTTCTGGTATTTGTATCGTCGTCCAATTAAAACACTGTAACACCATTAAGCTACTCTCTATTTGGCCACATTTCTTTTCACAGCAAGCTCAAACAGCGCCATCTAGTTCAGCAGGGTTAAACAGACCAGTGACAGCACCCTTTAATAGCCAAGGTGAAGGTTTAAGATACAGAGGTTCATCACACACTTCAAGTGCAAGTTCAGGGTGAGTTAAAAGAGAGACATTCATCAAGCTCATACATGCTCCATTGACAGGGGGGGCTATATTTATGCTAGAATAGAAACTTTAACAAATGAAGCTGTAGATAAATATGTATGTAAAATTCATTAGTAAGTTCAACTTACCCCTTTTGATGGATCTTCTTATTTAGTAATTAATTTGACTCTTTTTGTGATACTAATGAAATGGTTTAGCTTAGAAGTTAGGTTTACACTGCAGCATCTTAAAAAAAAAGTGTACTCTCAATATCCACAGATCAGAAAATACTTACACAATGGCCCAGCCTAATGTCAGTGCTGGTGACACATACCCAGAGTACTCCCTGACACCAGAACAGTATGCATGGATGATGCAACAACAAATGTACTCCCAGTATATGATGCAGTACATGCAATAGTGAGTATTTGTATCACATGATGAGCTATAAAAGTATACTGACAATGCTTACACTTTTTTTTTCTTTGAATTTAACTGATAAAGGTTTAATTGCTTGAGAAATGTTAAGGTGTTTACTGTGAATGTAACTTATGAGTATTTATAACCAGATTCACCCAAGTTGATAACTAAGGGCAAGACGTGGCTGACATAAAATATAGCTGCGAAAACATTACTTATTTCCTAGTTGAAAGTAATCTCCACTTATCTGATAATACTGCAATATCTTTAACCTGTTGCATAAAACGTATAGTTTTCCATTAATATGTCAGTTCATCATGAACATTTAAAAAATTTCAAAATTAAGACCAATTAGACCTGTGCATTTTGAAACATGATAAAGTAACTAAAAGTTAATCCTAGTAATTAAATTAAATGCAAAAGGATTATTTTATTGCCAATTATGCAATTTATTTAGATTTCTGGTGTCGATCTTTCTGTATTTTTTTCAAGACTTATTACGCTAAAATTCACCACAATGATTTCAAAAACCTTCAGTGGGAGTTCTAACGAATGTTTTTATTGTTTTTTTTTACAGCTACCAAACTCTTTACTACAGTATGAATCCACAGCTTTCTAACTCAATGCTTGCACAGCCGTCAGTCAATCTTGGTGCCACGTTTCCACAGCCTCAGCCCCAGGCAGCAGCTCCTGTCAACAACGGGGTGGCTGGCCCTAATGCCAGGCCTAATGTTCGCATGAATGCCCAGGGTGGGATGGAGGAGGAAGATGATGATGATGAAGAACCCAGAGACTGGCTTCATCATTCTTACTTTGTAATGCGCTTTCTCACTTTTATGGGAATCCTGTTCTTCTATTCAAACCTGACAAGATTTCTCATTGTGTTCAGTGGATCTTTAGCAATATTCATGTGAGTAATTATTTCATACCTTTCAGCTTCTAGGCTTTGGCCACTTTTTTTAGAGTGTACTGACTCTTATATTTTCATTACAAGAGATTTGCTTCTTATTTCCATGAAAACTGTTAAGTTATTCAAAGTCATGAATTAGTCATTATTAATGCAGAGCAAAATGCCAAAAGTTTAACTTGAAATTATGGTTGAGTTAATTTTCATTTTAATAAAGATCTTTTTCCTGATAACATAACATGATGTTCTCGTTTTTGTCTCTGACACTCGATTAACTGTCCCTTGCCTTTAAAGATAATTAGGTAGATATATATATATAGTAAATATTAAAGACAGATATTATGTAAGCCAAATTTGTCAAAACTATTCCTGCCGTGCAAGAAATAGTTGAATTGTCATTATTATCTCTTTTTCATGTCATATTGTCATTTAGCATCCATAACTGTGCTTAGTAGTTTTGCAATGCTGGAAATCCTTTATGAGTGCAGTTTAAAAACAAAAAAAGTTTAATTAAGTCATAATTGTGTGTGATTTGAATGTGTGACAAATTATTACCAAAAGTGGCTTTGAGTGGGGGTAACTTAGTAAAATGTGTGACAAATTATTACCAAAAGTGGCTTTGAGTGGGGGTAACTTAGTAAAATGCATTCAACTTCTATTTGTGGAATAACTAAGGTAGAATTTTTTTCTATAAATAAAAATAAATTTTGAGATGGTTGCCCTGCTAAACAATGGAGTTATGTATTTTTAAAATTCTCAAAACAGTCTCCAGAAGCTTAGAAAATATATGCAGAGGGCCCAACGAGAGCAGGAACGACAGCAGCCCACCCAGCTGGAACCAAACCTGCAACAGCAACAACCACAAACTATACCACCACCTTCACCCCCAGAAGCGCAGGGGGAACAAAATCAAGAAAGGGACAATGCATCAGCAGAGGTTAGTTTCTTGCACAACTATGAACTTTGAACTAACTTCATTTACAATGTTAAGGGCAAAGTGTGAAATTCAGGCATTCTATAAGATTCCTAGGCAATAAGTAGAATGCCTGATGGTTTAAGGCAAAGTATGAAATGACCTAAAGAATGCAGAGTTGTCTTCTGACAAAGTATGTAACTGGCCTACCCCCGCCATTTTTCCAGCCACTGATGTTGGCTGTGGCTGTTTGATGATGGCAATGGAAGCCTGTGAGTGTTAAAAGTTATTGTAAGACTGCTTTTAGCTGGTATGAGGTTCCACTACCAAATCAAAGACAATATTGCCAAAATTCTTCTCACGTCAGTTAATATCATCCGGCTGAGATTCCACAAATCTTCTCCCGTAACGGTTCCCCTTGGATTGCTGGGTGGCCATGTTGGAAGAGAATGTAGTGCTCGGAAAGGAATTCTTGCCATGATGACATGCATCAGAGGTTGTACGATGAGTTATCTAAAGTAGGAGCCAGTGCTGCTAAAGTCAGCATTTTTAAAACCGAAAATGTTACCAAATATTAATGGACGATGTGAAAATGGCGAAGACCACCATTAAGCAAGAACCACAGGACTATTTTCTGTTTAAACACTATGCTGTCAAGATGGTGGAAAAAAAGTGTAAGTTGATCTACCCTGTTAAAGAAGGCGCGAGTACTATTATATTTTGTGTCACGGACTCTGAGATATTTGACATACTTTATAAAGCCAGAAAGTTTTACAAATTTCATGCTTTGCCTGAAACTATCAGACATTCTCTACATTGCCTTGGCATGCTATAGAATGCCTGATTTCACACATCGCCTGTAACAACAACATAAAGAAACATTTTTTAAAAAATTTCTTATTTAATTTTTAAGAACATCATCTTAATTATAAAATTAACTTAACAAATCTTTTTTGGGTGACAAATCTTCTGAGATTCCTTGGCTTTATTTTCTTGACTGAAGAGAATTTTTGTGTCTTATCTTTGACCAGGAGAATGCTGGAGCCCCACCAACAGAAACAGAAAGCAGCGAGCAGCTACAGCAAGCACCTGGTCAGCCTCAGGATGAAGGCAGCCGCCTAACCAGGGCGTGCATTTTCTTCTGTAACACCGTGCAGACTTTTTTCACCTCCCTGTTGCCCACCCCACCTGAACTGCTGGAAGCTAACTGAAGAAGCTTGAATACTTTGGAACCGTAGCTTCCACAGCTAGCTTTTCACTGAAAACAGAAGATGGCCTCTGTACTTGTATCAGGAATTGAGGACAGTTAAGGAAAGTATACTATAAGCTGAACAGACACAGCTGCAGTTGAGCATGAAATAAACAGACTTTATTTACCTATATGTTTCTTACAATCGGCAAAAATGGGAAAAAAATAGTAATGATTCAAGTACCCAGCAAACGGGTTATTGATTGTTCTTGATATACAAATTTTCTGCAATCATAGTCAGGTAAGGGTTAAGTCAATGGATAAATGATGCTTTCAGATAAGAAAATGCAATTTTCAACCACATATTTTTTTTTCTCTTGAAAACACAAGAAGATTGTAGTCCTGTTCCTGAGAAGAGATCTTAATTATTAAAAACAATCCACTCAAGTGTACATGCTACTCTTCTGCTAAAGTATTCATACCCCACCGATTTAATCCTGTGGGTGAAAAAATATTGAGAGAACTAAACTATTTTTATGAACTGCAAAGAAATCAGTGAGTCAGAAAAAAGCTGATTTCACTGTGATTGGCTGACAAACTTTTTGAATTTATTGACCAAACTGTTGAACATCTGCACCCACTTTCAGCTTACACGTCAATCTGTAATTGAGGAAATAATCATGGCTATTTCAACACATGTTCACTTGTTTATTTCTTATGTATTTGATTATCTCCAAAAAAATGTAACTCAAGCCTCTGTTCAAGATGTGAGGTCAGATGACTGCTTCTTTCTCATATCCCACATCTCCTATATTTTATTAGGATTAAAATAAGAAGTATTAGTTCTTTGACTTTCAGTCTAATTTTAATTGGTCAAGTGATTTTCTTAAAAATAATATTTTTACTGCAGCAGTCATCTTTATGAATCTGTTCATTTTAATTGAATATTGTGTAATGTGTTCCATCTAATAATTTTAAAAAATAGCAACCTTATTCCTTTACCAGGGATGATTAGAAATAATTCATTATTTGATTATTTCACTTTCTCTTATATTAAGTTATGTTGCATTCCCTCCCCCAAATTCTGAAATTTTAAGATTTTCGTAACTTAAAAGACACATTCAGTAACCCTGTTATTAGAAATTTTGTGCTTTTTTTCTTTTCTTTTGCAACCTTAAATTTAAAAAAAAGTACCCAATAATATCTTATGGTTTTATAAAAAAAAACATAAAAAAAAAGAAAGTTTCTTGCTACTTACGTCTCTTGCTACTTACGTCTCTTGCTACTTACGTCTCTTGCTACTTACGTCTCTTGCTACTTACGTCTCTTGCTACTTACGTCTCTTGCTACTTACGGTTTGTTGAGATCCACTATTATCCTATAAGTGTAGGTTCAGGCTTTGTACTCTGTTACCAAATATAGCTACCCATTTGCATCAAGCATCTTTGTTTCTTTTGTTAATTCTTTTTTGTATTTTAGTTACTTTACATTATGTTACAATTACCACCTGTTCTTTTATCCATTAATATCTTGAAATCCCAATCCAGATATAATATAAAGATGTGTTTTAATTATTTTATTTATGTACTGTTCTCCTGTACAAGAAAGTTTAGTTGAGTTATGTGTGGCCCACTGTTTTCAATACTTGACTGTTATTATGAACAGATTGTAAGAGAATGTTTACTTTGTCCTGTCTCTGATGAAACTACACACAAGCACAACACATGAATTTATTTATGTAATCTTAGATTCTTAGCTTCAGAAGCATCAACAGTCAGCTGTGCTCCATTGTTTGTTCCTATAGAAAAACTGTGCTTGTAGTAAAGTTCTATTTGACCATTAAATTAGTTATTGATCCCTAATCAAGTTAGGCATCACTTAAACTTTCAATTTCAAGGAAGTTGTCTTAAAGAAAGAGGCTATCAAAATATTATTTTTCTCATAAACTTTGACAGCATTTCATGTTTTATTAGTGTACACTATTGGTGTATTCAAAAAGAAGCAATATAAATTCCTCCCAGATTTTGGTTCTTTGCTGACTTGATCATCTGTTTTACTCCTTTTGAACCGTTGATTTAAAATGTTTAACTTTCACATACATTTTGTGTTCCACAACCCATGATAAAGGTATTCTTATATGTAATTGGTTGTGCCTTGATAGAATTTATTTCACTTGATAGTACAGACACTGATTTATAGCACATCTCACTAGATTGGTTCAGATGGGATTTACTTAATACTTGAATGTAAAGAAGTAGAAGTGACGTATAAATGGTTTAGACAGACATCTTTAATATGATAGCATTCAATTGTTTTAACAAGGGTTTAGCATAAAACTTTTGTTGGATAAATAAAAGCGTTATTAATCAAAAGAATAAGAAAACAATTTTGCAACAATTTTTAGACATTGTAAACAGGAACAATGCTGTTAGTAAAAAATATTTGATGATAAATTATACATAAATTATACACTGTGGTACAGTTGTATAAAAGTTTTAAGTCTCAAAATCTGCAATCATTTGTCAGTTATAAGACTAAATTTAGAACCGTCAGGCTTTGTTTCCCTTGCACTACTTCAGCAGAAATATGCAGTCTATGTCCACTAACTCTGTTCAGCCTATTTCAGAAACGTTCACCTGCCTCATAGAAAATAGTTGTCTTCCTCATTTCCACTTGATATTCAGGACCATCGTCCAATCTTCCATCTTGTTTCTTTCTTAATTATCCCAGTGTAACATTCTTAGGGGGCTTCAGGTCAAGGGTTCTCAATTAGGACATATGTGGTCAGCTAGTCGTGCATCCAGAAAGACAGATTACATGCGATGGTTATTGTTAACTTTATTTTTTTAAACATAAAATTTTATGTTTCAGTTTACTTTGAATAATTTCAGCTTATACATGATTGTGGCTGTATAGTCTCCCTTGAGCCAGCCTCCTTGGTTGAGATGGTTGAGATTGTTGGTTATCTTTGTTGTGATAGCTCTGACTCTAGTTTAATCACCTGTTGGAAGGAGCTTGCTGATAATTGTAAATAGTTTTAGCTGTAGGCATCACATGTTGGCAAATGTAATTATTGAGGATTGAACATTCTCTCTTCTTAGCGGCAAGCTTTGCTTCTGTGGCAAAATGTTAGTTTAGCAGCAAGGGGAGACTACTGTACACTGTACATACCTGATGATTAACTCTCTTGGTTTATGCTGAACAAAATCCAGAATTGTGTGATAATTTGTGAATACCTATACTTTCTGTTTGTGTATAATGATTATAAGAATAAACACATGTAGTAATGAATGCTACCATAATGAATTTGTTTTTATCAATTTTAACCTTTTCAGTTTAACAGAACTTAGTGATTTTTTTTCCCCCATGTGAAATAATTTATTGTACATCTTCAATAAAATGTTACTGTATATTATAGTCTTCATGTAAAGTCTAAAATGGTTACTGAAAATAAATATCTATCTATCTATTATTGATAGATGTATGTATGTATCTATGGGTGGCAATGTTCCTTTATAGTTTGGCAATCGCGCAGATATCTGACAGATGCCGCACAGCAGTTCAGAAAGTGCATCAAATTTTGGTATGGATAATGCATCTGTTTTTGTGGGGTGTAACATTTTGAAAAAAAAAAAATGGATGTTTCGCAACTTTGCCAAGTTCTATATTTTTATCACAGACCAATGAACCTTAAAGGGAACATTGATGGGTGGGTGGGTGGGTAG
>MUZC01000616.1:229488-240986 GCA_002072015.1 Radix auricularia | reverse complement strand
GGAACATTGATGGGTGGGTGGGTGGGTAGGCAGGAAGATATTATTTGTACATTGTTAATTTCTTGTTGAGTTTGACTTTAAAACTGTTTCAACTGGCAGGTTAATTGATTGACAAAGTTAGAAAAAGTTCTTTATAATATAACTAATTCTGATTCTTATGAAGTGATTGAATGGAATGCGTAATTGATCAAGTAACCTTGGGTAGATGGGACCCTCAAACACATTGTACCTGGGTACCTTGGGTAGATGGGACCCTCAAACACATTGTACCTGGGTACCTTGGGTAGATGGGACCCTCAAACACATTGTACCTGGGTACCTTGGGTAGATGGGACCCTCAAACACATTGTACCTGGGTACCTTGGGTAGATGGGACCCTCAAACACATTTTACCTGGGTACCTTGGGTAGATGGGACCCTCAAACACATTGTACCTGGGTATTAATTAGTTTGCTTCTTAAAATTAGAGGGATGCATGTACCTAAACATACTAATCAAACTGATGTGAACATTGTGCAGAGACACTCACTGAAACCTTTCTCAAAATTTATGTCTAATATAATAATCATAATTCTTTTAATAAACTACTCTTTAACACTTATCAAGAGATAAACTATTTTCTTTTAAAAAATTTCTCCCTGAAACTAAAATATATTTTCCTTCATAATTAATTGGTAAGCATTCAAAGATCATCCATGCCATTCTTACAGCCACGCAATGAGGCTAACTTTCATTGTGGGATAACCTAAAAGAGAGAAAAATTGGTCGGTCTGTACTTTTTAATTCATGGTAATATTTGAGATCTACTCTTTAAAAAAAGAGGACCAAAATATCCCAGCAGCATGTTATTTTTGCAGTGCTGTCAGTGAGTGTGAAGTTAGTGCGGTGCTGTCAGTGATTGTGAAGTTAGTGCGGTGCTGTCAGTGAGTGTGAAGTTAGTGCAGTGCTGTCAGTGATTGTGAAGTTAGTGCAGTGCTGTCAGTGAGTGTGAAGTTAGTGCAGTGCTGTCAGTGAGTGTGAAGTCAGTGCAGTGCTGTCAGTGAGTGTGAAGTCAGTGCAGTGCTGTCAGTGAGTGTGAAGTTAGTGCAGTGCTGTCAGTGCAGTGCTGTCAGTGAGTGTGAAGTTGGTGCAGTGCTGTCAGTGAGTGTGAAGTTGGTGCAGTGCTGTCAGTGAGTGTGAAGTTGGTGCAGTGCTGTCAGTGAGTGTGAAGTCAGTGCAGTGCTGTCAGTGAGTGTGAAGTCAGTGCAGTGCTGTCAGTGATTGTGAAGTTAGTGCAGTGCTGTCAGTGATTGTGAAGTTAGTGCAGTGCTGTCAGTGAGTGTGAAGTCAGTACAGTGCTGTCAGTGAGTGTGAAGTAAGTGCAGTGCTGTCAGTGAGTGTGAAGTCAGTACAGTGCTGTCAGTGAGTGTGAAGTCACTGCAGTGCTGTCAGTGAGTGTGAAGTCAGTGCAGTGCTGTCAGTGAGTGTGAAGTCAGTGCAGTGCTGTCAGTGAGTGTGAAGTCAGTACAGTGCTGTCAGTGAGTGTGAAGTCACTGCAGTGCTGTCAGTGAGTGTGAAGTCAGTACAGTGCTGTCAGTGATTGTGAAGTTAGTGCAGTGCTGTCAGTGATTGTGAAGTTAATGCAGTGCTGTCAGTGATTGTGAAGTTAGTGCAATGCTGTCAGTGATTGTGAAGTTAGTGCAGTGCTGTCAGTGATTGTGAAGTCAGTACAGTGCTGTCAGTGATTGTGAAGTTAGTGCAGTGCTGTCAGTGATTGTGAAGTTAGTGCAGTGCTGTCAGTGATTGTGAAGTTAGTGCGGTGTTGTCAGCATTGTCAGTGAGTGTGAAGTTAGTGCAGTGCTGTCAGTGAGTGTGAAGTTAGTGCAGTGCTGTTAGTGAGTGTGAAGTCAGTGCAGTGCTGTCAGTGAGTGTGAAGTCAGTACAGTGCTGTCAGTGAGTGTGAAGTCAGTGCAGTGCTGTCAGCATTGTCAGTGAGTGTGAAGTTAGTGCAGTGCTGTCAGTGAGTGTGAAGTTAGTGCGGTGTTGTCAGCATTGTCAGTGAGTGTGAAGTTAGTGCAGTGCTGTCAGTGAGTGTGAAGTTAGTGCAGTGCTGTTAGTGCGGTGTTGTCAGTGAGTGTGAAGTCAGTGCAGTGCTGTCAGTGAGTGTGAAGTCAGTGCAGTGCTGTCAGTGAGTGTGAAGTCAGTGCCAGTGCAGTGCTGTCAGTGAGTGTGAAGTCAGTGCAGTGCTGTCAGTGAGTGTGAAGTCAGTGCAGTGCTGTCAGTGAGTGTGAAGTGAGTGCAGTGCTGTCAGTGAGTGTGAAGTTAGTGCAGTGCTGTCAGTGAGTGTGAAGTCAGTGCAGTGCTGTCAGTGAGTGTGAAGTCAGTGCAGTGCTGTCAGTGAGTGTGAAGTCAGTGAGTGTGAAGTCAGTGAGTGTGAAGTCAGTGCAGTGAGTGTGAAGTCAGTGCAGTGCTGTCAGTGAGTGTGAAGTCAGTGCAGTGAAGTGCAGTGAGTGTGAAGTCAGTGCAGTGCTGTCAGTGAGTGTGAAGTCAGTGCAGTGAGTGTGAAGTCAGTGCAGTGCTGTCAGTGTCAGTGAGTGTGAAGTCAGTGCAGTGAGTGTGAAGTCAGTGCAGTGCTGTCAGTGAGTGTGAAGTTAGTGCAGTGCTGTCAGTGAGTGTGAAGTCAGTGCAGTGCTGTCAGTGAGTGTGAAGTCAGTGCAGTGCTGTTAGTGAGTGTGAAGTTAGTGCAGTGCTGTCAGTGAGTGTGAAGTCAGTGCAGTGCTGTCAGTGAGTGTGAAGTTAGTGCAGTGCTGTCAGTGAGTGTGAAGTTAGCGAGTCTCAGTGGATGTAGTCAGATGAGACTCGCCTCATAATGGGTTCTGCTGCCTTGTACTTGTACTCTACTATGTTACATACTACTTCATACAGAATAGGACTGCATAAAGCTTTTTTATTAAAAAAACAAATTACACAGACTATTTGTGTAAGGAAACAATAAATTAAAGCTTTATTATCAACCAATACAAATAATGGTAGACGTTTCGGCTCATGCCTTCATCAGTACAAAAACAATTACATGTACTTACATATATATTAAAATTAAAACATATTAAAGTCTATGTGATAAAATGAAAAGAAATGAAAGACAAAAATAAACATGGACATAGAATATAAGAAAAAGGAGGAAGTTGAAGTATCTAAAGTAACAGTGAAAACCACAACGGGAAAACGATTTTGCAGTCATGTAAAATTGTGGATTTGGTTAATTCCATATGGAGCCAACGTACCAAATCGTTTTATGAGTCTATTTTCCATGTGGACTCTATCATGGGTATTGGTTGCATATAAAATACCAGTAACTACAATATCCAAAATGCCATCGTGGTCAACACTGTTAAAATGTTTAGACACAGGACACTGAGCCTGTTTATTTATATTGTACAGGTGTTCTCTAAACCGATCTCCAAGACGACGACCTGTCTCACCCACATAAATTTTTTTACATCTCTTGCAAATAATTGCATAAATCACGTTGCGACTGGTGCAAGTGAATCCATCTTTTATTGAGAATTGTTCAAGAGGGAAAGAAATTTTGTTAATTTCAACCACATATGGACAAGTATTGCAACGGTTACGGTTGCAACCTTTTGTTCCAATATGTGCTTTCATTGTGGGAAGGTGACTTCTTACAAGTATGTCTCTGAGGCTTTTATCTCTCCGGAAAGCAAAAAGAGGAGGTTTTTTGAAGACCTGCTGAGTTAGAGGGTCAGCCATAAGGATTGATCGGTTTTTGAGAATCACCTGGCGGGCCTTAAAATTATGGGGATGGAAAGTTAAAACAAATTTGCATCTATCACATTGATCGTGAACAGATGATGTAAATGTGTCCTGTCTGGTCATGCCTTTAATTCTATTGACAGCTGATGTTAAGATTGTTTCCGGGTATGACCTCCTTCTAAAAAAGTCCAGCATCTCATCACTTCTTTCCAAGAAGTCTGCCTCATCACTGCAGAGTCTTTTAAGTCTTAGTAGTTGTGAAAATGGGATAGAGTTCCTACACGATTGAGGATGGGACGATGTATATAGAAGGAAACTATGGCTGTCTGTAGGCTTGTAAAAGATGGATGTTGATATTTTGNGTCTCACCCACATAAATTTTTTTACATCTCTTGCAAATAATTGCATAAATCACGTTGCGACTGGTGCAAGTGAATCCATCTTTTATTAAGAATTGTTCAAGAGGGAAAGAAATTTTGTTAATTTCAACCACATATGGACAAGTATTGCAACGGTTACGGTTGCAACCTTTTGTTCCAATATGTGCTTTCATTGTGGGAAGGTGACTTCTTACAAGTATGTCTCTGAGGCTTTTATCTCTCCGGAAAGCAAAAAGAGGAGGTTTTTTGAAGACCTGCTGAGTTAGAGGGTCAGCCATAAGGATTGATCGGTTTTTGAGAATCACCTGGCGGGCCTTAAAATTATGGGGATGGAAAGTTAAAACAAATTTGCATCTATCACATTGATCGTGAACAGATGATGTAAATGTGTCCTGTCTGGTCATGCCTTTAATTCTATTGACAGCTGATGTTAAGATTGTTTCCGGGTATGACCTCCTTCTAAAAAAGTCCAGCATCTCATCACTTCTTTCCAAGAAGTCTGCCTCATCACTGCAGAGTCTTTTAAGTCTTAGTAGTTGTGAAAATGGGATAGAGTTCCTACACGATTGAGGATGGGACGATGTATATAGAAGGAAATTATGGCTGTCGGTAGGCTTGTAAAAGATGGATGTTGATATTTTGTTTTCTTTTAATTTTATTTGTATGTCCAAAAAGTTAACAGTACTCCTATGAATAGTTGATGTGAATTTTATTGAAGGATGGAAGCCACCAATGAAGTCAATAAAATTTTGCAATTGCTGCATGTCCATTTTGGTTATTCCAATACAATCGTCGATGTATCTCTTGTAGTACTCTGGACAAATACCTTTGTAATTTTTATTCCATAGGTGTTCCAAATGGCCCATAAATATGCATGCATAACTTGGTCCCATTTTTGTTCCCATGGCAACTCCACTAATTTGATCAAAAAACTGTCCGTTGAACTCAAACGAGTTTAAATTTAGGACCAGCTCGGTCAATCGTAGTATGGCACTTGCTGGGAACTTAAGATTTGCCTTCTTGTTTAGAAAAAAGGAAATTGCAGAGAGGCCATCAGCATGTGGAATTGACGTGTACAATGAAGAAACGTCCATTGTAAATAGGAGGTGATCTTCATCCGGTAAAACCAAGGAATCCAGTGATTTAAGCATATGGTTAGTGTCCTTAATATAAGATGGTAAATTTTCAACTATCGGTTGGAAAACAGAATCCAAAAAATCAGAAATTAATTCAGTAGGACAAGAGCAGGCGGAGACAATGGGTCTTCCTGGGTTTCCCAGCTTATGTATTTTAGGTAACAAGTATAAGCATGGCTAAAGTGATTTTTTACAATAAAAAAGTCAAATTGAGTAGCACCCTTAAGGGTAAAATTCGAGAGTTCAATCAATAAAACGGTTAAAAAGGTGGCATTCCAGGTAATAGTCTAACATTCATAGGACATGCAGTTTGCTACACTACCACAGTGATATAATATAAAATTTGAGAATTGATGGTGCTGGGACTACCCTCTTGATTTAATGCAACCGGCTCCCCTTTACTTTGGGCATCACAGGTAAGACTTGTTTGTGGCCCTAATATGGGCGTTGTCTTATTTCACCAGTGGAGTACGCTCGGTGGACTTCCAGAACTTAGGCATGGGCGTATCCTAGATTGATTTTAAAACGCTTACCATTGACTAATGTGGTTATATAGCTTTTGTGTCCCAGATCCTTTCAGGTAGGCCCGTGCTAAGAAATCCTAATTCACACGATAGCACGATGTTGATGTTGTAGAGACACCAAAACAAAGGGATGGGGTGGTGTATGGTAAGGGGCATAATTAACGAGGAAAGCACAAGCGAAATGGAGAGTGTTACTGTTAGACCCCTTCTCTGGGAGAATAGCTGTGCTAAAAGTGTTGTATTCGTTTTTTGGATGTGTCCTGGGTAGGTGTTTGGTGATGTGTGTGTGTTATGTGATGTTTGTGTATAAGTTGTGTGTGTGTTATGTGATGTTTGTGTATAAGTTGTGTGTGTTATGTGATGTTTGTGTATAAGTTGTGTGTGTTATGTGAGGTTTGTGTATAAGTTGTGTGTGTTATGGGATGTTTGTGTATAAGTTGTGTGTGTTATGTGATGTTTGTATATAAGTTGTGTGTGTGTTATGTGATGTTTGTGTATAAGGTGTGTGTTTTATGTGATGTTTGTGTATAAGTCGTGTGTGTTATGTGATGTTTGTGTATTTTGTGTATAAGTTGTGTGTGTTATGTGATGTTTGTGTATAAGTTGTATGTGTTATGTGATGTTTGTGTATAAGTTATGTGTGTGTGTTGTGTGAGGTTTGTGTATAAGTTGTGTGTGTTGTGTGAGGTTTGTGTATAAGTTGTGTGTGTTGTGTGAGGTTTGTGTATAAGTTGTGTGTGTGTGTTGTGTGAGGTTTGTGTATAAGTTGTATGCGTGTTATGTGAGGTTTGTGTATAAGTTGTGTGTGTTGTGTGAGGTTTGTGTATAAGTTGTGTGTGTTATGTGAGGTTTGTGTATAAGTTGTGTGTGTTATGTGAGGTTTGTGTATAAGTTGTGTGTGTTATGTGAGGTTTGTGTGTAAGTTGTGTGTGTTGTGTGATGTTTGTGTATAAGTTGTGTGTGTGTGTTGTGTGAGGTTTGTGTATAAGTTGTATGCGTGTTATGTGATGTTTGTGTATAAGTTGTGTGTGTATGTTATGTGATGTTTGTGTATAAGTTGTATGCGTGTTATGTGATGTTTGTGTATAAGTTGTGTGTGTATGTTATGTGAGGTTTGTGTATAAGTTGTATGCGTGTTATGTGAGGTTTGTGTATAAGTTGTGTGTGTATGTTGTGTGATGTTTGTGTATAAGTTGTATGCGTGTTATGTGAGGTTTGTGTATAAGTTGTGTGTGTGTTGTGTGAGGTTTGTGTATAAGTTGTGTGTGTGTGTTATGTGAGGTTTGTGTATAAGTTGTGTGTGTGTTATGTGAAGTTTGTGTATAAGTTGTGTGTGTTATGTGATGTTTGTGTGTAAGTCGTGTGTGTGTTGTGTGAGGTTTGTGTATAAGTTGTGTGTGTGTTGTGTGAGGTTTGTGTATAAGTTGTGTGTTATGTGAGGTTTGTGTATAAGTTGTGTGTGTTGTGTGAGGTTTGTGTATAAGTTGTGTGTGTGTGTTGTGTGAGGTTTGTGTTATGTGAGGTTTGTGTATAAGTTGTGTGTGTTGTGTGAGGTTTGTGTATAAGTTGTGTGTTTTTTGTGTGAGGTTTGTGTATAAGTTGTGTGTGTTATGTGATGTTTGTGTGTACGTTGTGTGTGTTATGTGAGGTTTGTGTATAAGTTGTGTGTGTGTTGTGTGAGGTTTGTGTATAAGTTGTGTGTGTTATGTGATGTTTGTGTGTAAGTTGTGTGTGTTATGTGAGGTCTGTGTATAAGTTGTGTGTGTGTTGTGTGAGGTTTGTGTATAAGTTGTGTGTGTGTGTTGTGTGAGGTTTGTGTATAAGTTGTGTGTGTGTTATGTGAGGTTTGTGTATAAGTTGTGTGTGTTGTGTGAGGTTTGTGTATAAGTTGTGTGTGTGTTGTGTGAGGTTTGTGTATAAGTTGTGTGTGTTATGTGATGTGTGTGTGTAAGTTGTGTGTGTGTTGTGTGAGGTTTGTGTATAAGTTGTGTGTGTTGTGTGATGTTTGTGTATAAGTTGTGTGTGTGTTGTGTGAGGTTTGTGTATAAGTTGTGTGTGTTGTGTGATGTTTGTGTATAAGCTGTGTGTGTTGTGTGAGGTTTGTGTATAAGTTGTGTGTGTGTTGTGTGAGGTTTGTGTATAAGTTGTGTGTGTTATGTGAGGTTTGTGTATAAGTTGTGTGTGTTGTGTGAGGTTTGTGTATAAGTTGTGTGTGTGTTGTGTGAGGTTTGTGTATAAGTTGTGTGTGTGTTATGTGAGGTTTGTGTATAAGTTGTGTGTGTATGTTGTGTGAGGTTTGTGTATAAGTTGTGTGTGTATGTTATGTGATGTTTGTGTGTAAGTTGTGTGTGTTGGATAAGTATGAATACGTCCAGCTGTGAGAGAAAGACCTAAAAAAGATTTATTCTTTGAAGGAGTTTCAAAATTTGCATCTAAGTGGGGGGAGGGAGGGGTTGTAGATTCAGTATATTTAGAGATCTGCTAACTTATATTCTTTTTAGAAAGCGCTGGCATATTTTTAGTATGAAAAAAAAAAGATTAAATGTATAAAAATTAAAATATTTTTAGTAGATTGAACTACAAGCTATATAATAGTTAAAACATGTTTTCGACAAAATATTTAATAGCGGGGCTGTTCTTAAAGCACGTCACGCCATTTTTGACAATTTTTAACTACCCCCCTCCCCTTCCACATGTCATACACGTTCACAAATCTTGGACCTCCCCACCCCTTAAAGTACAACATGACGTCACAAATGTGTTGACCCCCTGCCCCTGTCACGAACTGTCACTTTCTTACACCCCTTACCTCCTCTGGAGAATGACGTATGTTATGGATGGCCCCAAAGGCATTTTTTTAAAGCAATTATTCTTTTTAAAAGTGAAGCCGGTGTTATATTTCAACCAATTCCCTTGGTTATAAAGTAACAAATAAATCACCGCGCTTATCTACCCTGTTATTTACGATAATTGATTTATGTTTCAACTATAAACGAGAATTTCAAAAACAAAAAAAAAAATGTCTTGTTGGAAATTGTCGGGAATATGGTGAACAAATGTTTTAATAAATTATAATACTGATATTTGGTATTCAAATATTTTTTTTTTACGAATGTTTATTGAGCAAGCAAAATTAATTTTTTGAAGAAAAAAACAACACACTTATTTAAGACAGACTAGGGCCTACATGTTGCGATAGTACACACAGTAGCGTAACTATAGTGTAGGTTTAGTGATATCGAGGGGCTGAGGGGAGGGGCATCTTCCACGAGAAATATTGTCGTTGGTTACAAAAGTCATCCGTCACGATAAGCAAACCAAAGTTCCTCGAGGGGGGGGGGTGGGTCTCCCCCTCCTCTTCCCTACACACTTATTTTAAAGTTTAACTTCAGTGACGTAAATAAAAATTTGGTCGCTATTCATTAATTTTAAAAAACAATTTTTTAATGGATATCCAAAAACTTGACCCTAAAATCGTGTCCATTTTATCACTAAGAAACGCCACTGTACCGGAGTTTGTTGCTCAAAGACACATTCTTCCTTCGGAGTCATTGCTAGACAGCAAACAAACACACCATTGATACCGATAGAAATATTTGAACGTTTTTCAGTTAAAATGTTATTGTACTGTAGCGTTGAGAGGAACAGCTCTATTTTCATTCAAAACGAAAGTATTAAAGAAATCTCTACTTGTTGGTCACCATTTTATTTTTACCAAGCGCTAAAATGTTTTTGGTTTAATTAAGTTAACATGTTTGTTAGGGAAACAATTACAATTGCCACCCCCCTCCCATTTTTTACCTCTTTTTTGTTGCGTTAAAAAAATGAACTTAAAATATCAGTCTCACCTTTTTTTAGGGTTATTCTCTACACAAAGCTGTGCAAGCTACGTGCCGTCCCCAGTGGCGTCACTAGGGGGTGCGGTGGGGGGGGGCTTGCCTCCCCGGGTGACACCATCAGGGGGGTGACACCAGACTAAAAAATTATATATATTCCCGTTATTTGGCACTGGAAACTCGGAGGAGTTATATAGGTTAAATCGTGAGGGGGTGACACCATGAGCAACCGCCCCGGCTGACACCAACCCTAGGGACGCCTCTGGCCGTCCCAAATCTATTTGATATTTTGCGACAAACGATAAGAATGACTACATGTCACTAAAAGGGTAGGGGGTGAGGAAGTAAAGTTTGAGAATACTGCTTCGTCCTGTAGCTTGGAGGCAGGACTTAAGATCGTTTAGCTTCAACTCATACATTCTACTACTATAGAATACAAAATAAATGTTTCTGTGTCCCATCTGTCACACTTCGCGATCCGCCGTGAGCCCGGCCGAACTCCTCTGATATGACAACGCAAATGCAACTGTCATTGCCGTCACGTCATGTGACGTCATCGCCATCACATAGTTTGGACGCCATTGCCATCGCACCGTGTGCACGTCATTGCCGTCACGTCATTTGAAAATATGCCATTTCTTATTGTACAGATTGAAATTATATCGCGTATGTTTCAGTCTTTTCTGAATGCGCTGATCATTTGGCGTGTAATTAATTAAATATGAATAATCTGTTCATTTATTTTTTATAATAATGAAAAGCGTCCTTGAACGTGTCTAATAATTTAGGAACAAAACTTTTAGTTAAATATATGATTTAAAATAGAAATTATAAGTGAAAAGTAACATCCCCTTTAAGCATCGTGGTTGCGCGTCGCAGATACCTGATCGATGCCGTGCAGGTGTTTAGAATCACCGCGCAGCAAACTTTGTTAATGAGAAAGTAAATATTTGTTTTGTGGATTGAAGCATTTTGAAAAATAAATAAATAAATGGAAGCTGTGCAAAATTCGCACACGTGTTTGTTATTATGCACACGGAAAAAAAGAACCTTATAGGGAACATTGGAAGTAAGTCTATCTGATAAAGACAAATATTTGACGCAAAGATAAAGATATAGACTAGATTATTAATTAAACATTTTAAAGCTCGATCGCAGGAAGGTCAGAATGTTGATTTTTTACATACGAGGGTAACGGCTGTATGTTGGGACAACTTGAGGGACACGGCCTGGACGCCCTCGTCACACCGTCGTTCATTATCATCAAAGCGTGCCTCGATATTTGCGTTTTACTCGGTGCGAGTGTTGTGCACGCAACAAATTCATCAATTCAATAAACAATACGGTTGATATGAGACGAATCGGAGAGATCCAATCAGATTACCTGACCCTGGTCGGGGCATGACCTTTCACAGAATGTGTATCGACAGCGGAAGGATATATTTTTTGTTTTCAATAGGTGTGAGAAATAGCTGAGTCACCACTGAGTGTGAACACGACGAGCTCTTTTTTTTCCCCCCGGATCTTCGTTTGTGTTTTCGGCTGATCTGTTAGTTTCGAACTCAATAGAGAATTAGAGCATCGAGGACCCCAAAAAATGAAACTATCCGTCACCGATTGCTCACGAGTGTCCGAGGCTTGAACTGCGTCACTACGTTACTTTCTCCAGCCCTTGTCACAGGCACGCTTTTCAACGTAAGATTTTAGGCCCCCCCCCCCCGTTGTTTCGAAATGGACTACATTCTCTGGGATCATCGATAATTTGAAATTGACCTCATTCTCTGGGATCATCGATAATTTGAAATTGACCTCATATAAGTTGTGTGTGTATGTTATGTGATGTTTGTGTATAAGTTGTATGCGTGTTAT
>MUZC01000616.1:188995-207183 GCA_002072015.1 Radix auricularia | reverse complement strand
CCTTGAGTCCACTCAACTCCTGACTTTAGATGGGGTCAAGTAAAGTCACGTGCGCCATTAGGACAGATTTGTCTGAATAGAACACGCTACTTTTGCACACCGCCAATTAATTGAATTTGCTTAAAGGGAACGTTACTGTAAAGTAATAGTTACTGTAAAGTAATATTTTTTAAAAAAGTATCGCTTTGTAAACAGTCAGTCCATTAAATGGAGCATCATGGAATACCCCACAGTGTGCACTGAAGTAAAACAAAATAGGGCTAATAAGTCACCAGGACACACGTGGCGGCCGTGAACTGGACTATGTGATGAGAGTGGTCATCATCGACTACGACGGACGAAATACAACCGTGTGCGCAACTGAGCATATCATGGAATCGCACATGGTGTGCACTGATAGTAACAATTGAGCATATCATGGAATCGCATATGGTGTGCACTGATAATAACAATTGAGCATATCATGGAATCGCACATGGTGTGCACTGATAATAACAATTGAGCATATCATGGAATCGCCCATGGTGTGCACTGATAATAACAATTGAGCATATCATGGAATCGCACATGGTGTGCACTGATAATAACAATTGAGCATATCATGGAATCGCCCATGGTGTGCACTGATAGTAACAATTGAGCATATCATGGAATCGCACATGGTGTGCACTGATAATAACAATTGAGCATATCATGGAATCGCCTATAGTGTGCACTGATAATAACAATTGCGGAGTGGCAAGTGGCTAACCACAGTGCACATGTTTCGAGATCAACAATGCGTCGCAGTTATCCCCGCATCCGAGGTTCATTCGCGTTGTTCTGATTTCATCGTGATGTAGTTTGTGTCTGTTCATCCCCTCCACTTTCTTTGCATTATCTTTGAGTAAATCTGCGGCGTATGCTACACCGGGGGGCATCTAGTTATTAATATTTATAGATGACATTAACGGGATTTTTTTTCTCCTGTTGGCTTACTGGGTGTTCAATTGGGGGGTGGGGGAGGCAGTGAGACACGACTATTTATCAACCGAGAGAATGTCCAATCAATCGATACAAGGCCATATGAATAATTAGACTCTTGTGGAACTGAATAAATACATCTACAGACTCCTCTCTAGCTCCAGCCCCTTTACTGCACTATGTAAAATAGGAATAAGAGGTTTGTCTATAATCTATAGTTTAAAATATCACATCTCTTTAAAAATGTGTATGTAAATGAATGAAAAAAAAATTATTAAAAAAAAAACGTTTAGAGCATAAATTATGCAACATATTTGTAATCTCCGCTTTTCTAATAACAGTTGTAGAAAATATTTTCCGTTCCGGTGACTGGTGGATACATTTTAAAACGCTTTTGAAATGTTTGAGTTTCAATGGTGTTTATTTTGGTGCGCACCGATTTTTTTTTTTTTTGAAAAGAATTGAAACCATAATGTATATGTATTTGAGACTTCTCGTCCATGGGGGGCATCCACCGATCATCGCCGGCGTCTGCGATTCCACCAAAGGCATAGGCCACCTACGAGAGACCTCCAGGCATCTCTATCCTGGGCCAGCTTATAAAGTATATACTGCCTTTATTAACGTGTAACGTAATAGCGAACTTTTCATAAATATAAAATATACATGTATTAGGGAATCAATTAGCGGTTCCAATGTGTGAAATACAATTTTGGTTTATTTGGCAAAAATTATAGAGAAATCTTATAGCATTATTGATTTTTTTTAAAAAGTCGTTAATATTTTAGACGCGAAACAAAGTGACCGAAAAAGTTAAATGTCATCCCCCGGGCCCCGCCCACTATAACTGACAAGCATTGTACGATCGCCTCATTAAACCACAGTCCTTTTAGCTACAATTCAAGTGACTGCATTCTGAGTGTTCTGAGTGATTTCAGTGGGATTATAGCTCAAACCATCATACGTGATTAGAATTAACTAACAACTGCCCGTGGCGTACACGTATGATACATAATACATGTTTTTGTTACACGATCTTGACGTCATCGTTTTGTCTCATCTGTCTATTTAGACCAACGGTGACCAAACCGCGGCTCGCGGGCCGCATGCAGGTCTTCTGTGTTCACATTGCGGATGGCGTATAATTTATGAAAGACATGTTACAAGTATTACTGGAGGATCCCAAGCCAGATTTACTGACCCACAGTGACAATGCGGCTCTCAAAATTTTTTTGTATATTGTAAAATGGCTTTCAGTTACTAAATGTCTGGCAAACCCGTGATGCAGACAATTTTTGTTGATTTAGAAATATTTGGTAGTTGTTCGTGAATTCAGCAGAAGGTTGTGCGAATGTATTGCAATAATTAAGTTAAAGAGACACATTTTTATTAAAATATTTTATTTATTTATTTTTAAACGAAAAATTTAAAAATGTTAAAATTCAACACCAGGACAATGGAGATAGTTTCAGCGACATGAGTGTTACATTTTGAGTCCTATAGCTTGTATGACCAAACGGAACATGCTAAAACTCAACACCAATCAATAATATATAAGGCTTGTCATTTCTAAAAGTAAATCTATCAAAAGAAATATACGGTGTTTTTAGGTGGACAAATTTAATAAAAATTTATTAAAAGATACGAGTCAATATGTAAATTTAGGAGTATTGAGAAGGTAGTATCTGATCAAAACAATTTTATAATTTTACAATGCTAAAAATTTTGAGAAGGTATTTATTCTAGGACTGCAGAAATTAATTATTCATTTCTCGATTAATCGTTAATTTTTTAATGATTAATTTTTTAACGATTAATCGAACCTACTCTTATAAATGTACTAGAAGTGAAAAGGTAAAATATTTTGGCCGATAAATATAAATCAATTTCGTAACAATTGCACGAAAGTTTTGGTTTTAAACTATTGAAAAACGTGAATGTTCAAAATGTTGATAAAGGTTATTGTGTCCATTGAGAGAAATCGCTTGCCTACCTTGCAATGTTCTCTCTAAGTCTAAGATTCGTTGGTCCGTGTGCAAAGTTAAAAAAAAAACAACACAATAAGTCATGTGCAAAGTTGCGCAACGTCAATTTTTTTTGCACTATTTTACAAAACTTGCTGCGTGGTGATTCTAAACTTCTGCATGGCATTGGTTAAATATCTGCGCAGCCGCACTGCTTAAAGGGAACATTGTTATCATGGTTTTAAGACTTCGCTTACATATCACCTCCAAACCAAACATCCACTACAGTATCAGAAACTTCAGGTGAGACAATCTAAAGCTGAGTGAACTATCGTTCAGCTCATCACCTGAAATAAATAATGTCAATACAGTTGTCTGTTTGCGTTTTTGGTTAAAGATGTCATATAAAGAAGACATGTCAGTGTTATTACGATTTTCGAAAAGTACCTTAAATAATTGTTACTTAAATTACAATTTTTTAAATCTAATCGAAAGCAACGATTAATTAATCGTTAATTTTTTCAAAAGATAACGATTAAATTTAAATTAATCGTTTACAGCCCATATTTAGTCTTGTGTATTTATGCTTAAAAATTTGTTTCGCTAAGATGTAGTCTAAAAATAGAACATTACTCAGTGAGTTCTGACGTTTTCCGGTCTCATTAGAAATGACAAGTACTCTAGAAGTTTAATGTTTATCTCTTTACACTATACGTCGTCTCACAACAACATCTACGGTGTTACTGACTATCGGCTGCCTAACTGTCACTACATCACATTCACAAACAACGCATCATAATTAAAAATCCGTTTAGAAGAGTACGCACCGTGCGGCAGACTAGCATAAACATTTTTGAAGGGGAAATTCCAATTAATCTCTAATGTGAGATATTGTCCTGGATATGAGTGCTAAAAAGTCAGAATGTATCCGTGGTTACGCGGACAGCTCTTATGTCGTTAGGATCATCGGCCCCTCGAAACATATGTTGCTTATGATGATTGCTGATTGGCTGACAGAGAATTTGGTGCTTCGTATCTTGTACCTAGTAACCGTAACACGCCGAGTACGAGGCAACTGTTGGCTGGAGGCAACTGTTCACTGCTAGCTGGGGTTTGGCTGCTAGCTGTGGTTGACTGCTAGCTGGGGTTGACTGATAGCTGGGGTTGGTTGCTAGCTGGGGTTGGCTGATAGCTGGGGTTGGCTGATAGCTGGGGTTGGCTGATAGCTGGGTTTGGCTGCTAGCTGGGGTTGGCTACTAGCTGGGGTTTGGCTGATAGCTGGGGTTGGCTGCTACCTGGGGTTGGCTGATAGCTGGGGTTGGCTGAAGCTGGGGTTGGATGCTAGCTGGGGTTGAATGCTAGCTGGGGTTGGCTGCCAGCTGGGGTTGGCTGCTAGCTGGGGTTGGCTGATAGCTGGGGTTGGCTGCTAGCTGGGGTTTGGCTGCTAGCTGGGATTGGCTACTAGCTGGGGCTGGCTTCTAGCTGGGGTTGGCTGCTAGCTGGGGTTGGCTGCTAGCTGGGGTTGGCTGCTAGCTGGGGTTGGATGATAGCTGGGGTTGGCTGATAGCTGGGGTTTGATGATAGCTGGGGTTGGCTGATAGCTGTGGCTGACTGCTAGCTCTGGTCTGCGCTTTATCTCCCATGGTTTTTATTTTTCTATTTCAATTTCATCTTTATCCCATTTTTTTACAACAGCTTCGTGGACTGTGTTTAAAATTTAATTCTCTTTCATTTCATAATCGTCGGAACGGTATATTTTATGGTCAGCAATGAACATGCTATCATGTCATTGATACAGAGTTGAGACTGCAATCAGATTATTCACATTTGAAGGCTTTTTGTCGACCGTTCCCTTATTTTGCTTTGCAAAAACGTAACAACGACTTGGCTTCCGGGCGGTTGCCAAGGACGCCGAGGGTCTAATCTTTCAATAATCAGTTTATTCTGTGTAATTCATTATCTTCTAATTTCTCAAGGGCGCCAAAAATGAATGAGTCAAGGGCGCGGAGAACTCATTTACGTGTCAGTTGCTTTGTTGTTGTTTTTTTTTTCATTTTGCCCCTCCCTCTGCGTCATTCAACCACATTTCTTTATGGCTTAAGGAGTAAGCTTAATCTAAATTAACTTTGCAGCACTCCATCCACACCCCCAAGTTTTTTGTTAGTTCCAAATTCAAGGTTAAAAAATATACAAAGAAAAGCAGACACCCATAAAAAAAAGAAGAAATAACAGGCAAGGAGAAACACAATTATATTATTAGAGTTGTAAAAGTTTTAGGACTCATCCCCTGAAACCCCCGGGAGCCATAGAAAGAACGTCGCGACATGACGTCAAAGAACCAACGGCTGCGGACGCTCCTGGAGAAGGGGCGGGACACGGTGCTCAGGTACAACATCAAGAGTCTGACCACCTGCGAATTCTTTCAGTTTGCCGACGTGGAGGAGGAGTTTCTGCACGCGGCGGAGTTCGGGGACGTGGCCAACGCCAAGAGGATCCTCAGGGACGTCGCCGACCTGAACGTGGACTGCATTGACGCCCTGGGCCGGTCGGCGCTGCGGCTAGCGGTCAAGAATGAGCACCTGGAGGTCAGTGGTCATTGTGGATATTGTTCGTGTGTGTCTATGGGTTTGTGTATGTGTGTGAGCACTTGTGTGGTTGTGTGTGCACACTTGTGTTCAGAGCCGGCCTTAAAAGTTGCGGGGCATTATGGATCTCGGCATGCGCAATGGAATGCGCGGAGCCCAGTCTGGGTAGGAACAAGGATAATAAGTAATGAGTGAATGTTATGATAGTGATGAAAGTGCGGGGCCCACTGCGGCCGTACAGGTTGCAGTGACCCTGCTTGTGTGTTTGCTTATGTGTGTGAACAATTGTGTGTGTTGCCGTGCGTGTACACTTGTGTGTTTGCTTGAAGGTAAAACCTTCACAGATACATTTTAATTTTTTTTTATTTGGAGCAGATAAAGACTTCATGAGTTGACTGCTGCAAGTGTAGCTTTTAACGGAGCTGTGTTGTGAGCGCCTACCATCAAAATTAATTACACTGCCATCAGCACTGTTACAAACACGCTAAGAATTAAATTTTATTTGTTTTGTTTACTGAACATACCTACAAGAAAATTTAACAGCTCTGATTAAAAATATGTTTTCTTGTAGAACATCTATCAACCCTCCTCGTATCCATAGACGCACTTACTTTTGTTTTCTATCTGAAGATGAATTTAATCTTTAACTGAAAAGGAACACGACACAGACTTATCAGATTTATCAGACTTATCAGACTTATCACCCCGTTAATATAATTGATTCGCGTTCATCTGTGGTTCGCTCACCACTCTTGGAAGATAGAGAACTGCCCATGATGATATGGGTACTAGTACAAGTAATTTTAAATTGAAACCCGGTGCAAATAATTCTTTACGTTCTGTGATTTTAGAACAACACAAAAATTGTTGTTCGTGTTAACGATAATAATAAATAAATAAATGTGTATTTATATAAATGAAACACAACTGCTGCCTTGCAGATGGTCTTGGCTGACCAAAGGCTATGGAAGCAAATCCAGAAAATACAGCAGGCTGAAGTCGGAGACCACGGGCCAATTGGCGCAAAACTCGTGGCACGCAAAACTCAATATTCAATATTGAGAACGAAGAAGAAGATATGAATGTTGTACATCTTATTAATAGGGGCCCCCTGATATATTTAAACCTGACGTGTTATTGGCTACGAGTCTCTGAGTTGCGGACGTAAAACACGAAGCAGACATGACTTGATATAACTTGATCAGACCGGATATGACTTTATATGATTTGGCATGACTTGACAAAAATTGACAAGGCTTGATTAGACAAGAAATGACTTTAAAAGGTTTGAAATGACTTGATATGACTTGCATGTCTTTATATGACTTGACATGACTTTTGTCTTGCGTGACCCGTCCATGTCCATCGCAGATTGTCGAGGCGCTGTTGGAGAGGTCAGACCAACACCACATCCACGAGGCCGTGCTGCAGGCCATCAGTGCTGGACACACGCAGATTGCCGAGACCATCCTCAAACACAGGCGGTACCTGGAGAACTGCAAGGAGATTAGGAAGATGGGAGATATGGGTATGTGGGTCAGTACGGGAGATATGGGTATGTGGGTCAGTACGGGAGATGTGGGTCAGTACGGGAGATATGGGTATGTTGGTCAGTATGGGAGATATGGGTATGTTGGTCAGTATGGGAGGCATGGGTATGTTGGTCAGTATGGGAGATATGGGTATGTTGGTCATAACGGGAGATATGGGTATGTTGGTCATAACGAGAGATATGGGCATGTTGGTCAGTACGGGAGATATGGGTATGTTGGTCAGTATGGGAGATATTGGTATGATGGTCAGTACGGGAGATATGGGCATGTTGGTCAGTACGGGAGATATGGGTATGTTGGTCAGTACGGGAGATATGGGTATGTTGGTCATAACGGGAGATATAGGTATGTTGGTCAGTACGGGAGATATGGGTATGTTAGTCAGTACGGGAGATATGGGTATGTTGGTCAGTATGGGAGATATGGGTATGTTGGTCAGTATGGGAGATATGGGTATGTTGGTCAGTATGGGAGATATGGGTATATTGGTCAGTATGGGAGATATTGGTATGTTGGTCAGTACGGGAGATATGGGCATGTTGGTCAGTACGGGAGATATGGGTATGTTGGTCAGTACGGGAGATATGGGTATGTTGGTCATAACGAGAGATATGGGCATGTTGGTCAGTACGGGAGATATAGGTATGTTAGTCAGTACGGGAGATATGGGTATGTTGGTCATAACGGGAAATATAGGTATGTTGGTCAGTACGGGAGATATGGGTATGTTAGTCAGTACGGGAGATATGGGTATGTTGGTCATAACGGGAGATATAGGTATGTTGGTCAGTACGGGAGATATGGGTATGTTGGTCAGTATGAGAGGCATGGGTATGTTGGTCAGTACGGGAGATATGGGTATGTTGGTCAGTATGGGAGGTATGGGTATGTTGGTCATTACGGGAGATATGGGCATGTTGGTCAGTATGGGAGATATGTATACGTTTGTCAATAATAATTAAGACGGGAGACATTAGTATGCGGAGTATTAGATGTAAACACGCTGAAAATCAAAAGGTTGTGATACCAAAACTTAAAACTTTGTATTTTCCTGTTAATAGGAACGGGTAGACTCGAAAGAAGTGTATATGGTAAATCTTGAGAGGGGGTGACACCAACCTTAGTGACGCCACTGATTTACACCAACCCTGGTGACGCCACTGGTTGTTATACTCTTAAACACCAAGGTGTTGTTAAAGCATTTTTATGAAGTGATCAGAAAGATAGAAAATGAACAAAAGAGAAATACCACCAAAGAAAATTCATTAAAGCACAATTCGTTATGATCGCCATGACCTTAACTTTTACACTGATCCTAGATCTTCGCTATAGATCTACTTTCGTGCGTTCTTTGTGAGTTTTTTTGCACCTTGTGTCTCTAAATGTGGATCCACGGCCAGAAGTATATTTTCTGCACATTGAAACTGTTTACTAACTGCTGAGTCCGGATCTATTTCTCCAGACGGCTTCTACAAGACGGCATTCCCAGACTCCCAGTTCTCCCCTGATATCACTCCGCTGATTCTAGCCGCACAGAAGAACCAGTACGAGATCGTCCAGTTGCTGTTACTGAGGGGAGAGACCATCATGAAGCCTCACAAGTTTGGATGTGGCTGTTTGGTAAGTGTGCGGACACAAGTTTGGCTGTGGCTGTTTGGTAAGTGTGCTGTGGCAAGTTTAACTGTGACTGTTTGGTAATTGTATATTTTATTGTTCGCTACGTCTGTCAAATTAAGATACGCAGTTGCGAAATTAATTATAGAAGTCTTTATAGCGTATGCGTATTTTTAAAAAGTTTTTTTAATTGCCTACCCTTCGTCCCAAACACAACTCTCTGTAAAGTTTAACTCCCCCGCCCTCCGTCCCAGGAATGCCGTAATAAAATGAAATTTGACCAGCTCCGCCTGGCCAAGTACAGACTGAATGCGTACACCGGACTTGCCAGCGAGGCCTACATATCTCTGTCCAGCAAAGATCCCATCCTGACATCCTTTGAGCTGGCCGCGGAGCTGCGGCGCATGTCGAAAGCCGAGAAACATTTCAAGGCAAGTCAGTAAACATTGGAGACGGTGTGTGTAAACCTAATGTGCGGCACTGGTACAGGGCACATTTTATCACACATAAACTTTACAGAAAACGTCAGTGGGACACACGAATAATACACGTTATACTTGCCAATCTGTCACATCATGCCCTACTGTCAAATAATGCTCTTCTGTCGCATCGTGCCCTTCTGTCACATCATGCCATTCTGTCACAATATGCCCTTCTGTCACATTATGCCCTTCTGCCACATTATGCCCATCTGTCACACCATTCCCTCCTGTCACATCATGCCCATCTGTCACACAATGCCCATCTGTCACACCATGCCAATCTGTCACACCATACCCATCTGTCAAATCCCGCACACCTGTCACACATTTCCCCTCTGTAAAATTATTCCCATTTTACACACCTAACCTTATGACCTTTCTGCACGTGACCTTAGCGTCAGTACATAGAGCTGGCTGACCAGCTGAGTGACTATGTGGTCAAGCTACTGGACCGAATAAGGACACAGAAGGAACTGGAGTTGGTACTCAATAAAACGGGAAAACCCCATCAAGAAAAATTTGAAAGTTTGGCGAGATTCAAGCTGGCCTTGAACTATAAGGAGAAGAAGGTGACCTTTGACTTCTTTGATAACACCATTTTTAGACTGCTTGACTTCAAGTTGAGCTCACTCATTTATTTGCTCTGTCCATTGTTTTTAAGCTTCGCTCTAGACTTTCGTACATCTAACCTTCCAATAGTTTTTTTTCAACCAAACTGCTGTTTCCAATAAATCTTTTTTCCCAATACGCATTGTTTCCCATACATCTTATGTTTACCATACAACTTTTGTTTCCCATACATCTTATGTTTACCATACAACTTATGTTTCCCATAAAACTTATGTTTCCCATACAACTTGTTTTCCCATACAACTTATGTTTCCCATACAACTTATGTTTCCCATACAAGTTATGTTTCCAATACAACTTATGTTTCCCGTACAACTTATGTTTCCCATACAACTAATGTTTCCCATAAAACTTATGTTTCCCATAAAACTTATGTTTCCCATACAACTTATGTTTCCCATAAAACTTATTTTACCCATACAACTTATGTTTCCCATAAAACTTATTTTACCCATACAACGTATGTTTCCCATACAACTTATGTTTCCCATAAAACGTGTGTTTCCAATTCAACTTATGTTAACTATACAACTTATGTTCCCCACTTTTAAACTGCTGTTTCCCATACAACTGTTTATTCACAAACAACTGCCATTTCTAATAAACTGTTTTCCGAACTTCTCACCCACTTTTTTTTCCCCCATTCAATCTGTACGCATCTAATTATTTCCTATAGAACTTTTGTTGACCAAAGTTTACCATTTACTTATTTCCCATTCAACTGCAGCCCCCATTTCCCTTATTTGCCCATCCAAGTTTTACCTAATTACCTTGAATGCCCAAGCTAACCATCAATATATACCACAATCAACGTCTTCCCCTTTAAATTTTTGCTCATCAAACTCCCCACCCCATCCCCCACCCCAATTGTCTTTCAGTTTGTTGCCCACGCCAGCTGTCAGCAGAGAGTGGTCAGAGCCTGGTACAGTCAGATGGGCAAGCTTGAGCGAGCCGGCTGGGCCAAACGGCTGTCCATGCTGTCCATGTTCGTCCTGTCGTACCCGGCTCTTGTTTTCTTGCACATCTTCTACCCAGAGAGCAAGGTAAACAAAGTTATGTTGATGACATTGATGATGGCAGATCTTGCACAGAGCAAGGTAAACAAAGATATGTTGATAACATTGACGCTGGCAGATCTTGCACAGAGCAAGGTAAATAAAGATATGTTGATAACATTGACGCTGGCAGATCTTGCACAGAGCAAGGTAAACAAAGTTATGTTGATGACATTGATGATGGCAGATCTTGCACAGAGCAAGGTAAACAAAGTTCTGTTGATAACATTGACGCTGGCAGATCTTGCACAGAGCAAGGTAAATAAAGATATGTTGATAACATTGACGCTGGCAGATCTTGCACAGAGCAAGGTAAACAAAGTTCTGTTGATAACATTGACGCTGGCAGATCTTGCACAGAGCAAGGTAAACAAAGATATGTTGATAACATTGACGCTGGCAGATCTTGCACAGAGCAAGGTAAACAAAGATATGTTGATAACATTGACGATGGCAGATCTTGCACAGAGCGAGGTAAACAAAGATATGTTGATAACATTGACGCTGGCAGATCTTGCACAGAGCAAGGTAAACAAAGTTCTGTTGATAATATTGACGCTGGCAGATCTTGCACAGAGCAAGGTAAACAAAGTTGTGTTTATGACATTGACGCTGGCAGATCTTGAACAGAGCAAGGTAAACAAAGTTATGTTGATACCATTGACGATGGCAGATCTTGCACAGAGCAAGGTAAATATCTTAAGTTGATGACTTTGATGACGATTTCACACGTGGATTCTGGGGTAAAATTAGATTTATTTTTACAAGTCCTGTTTTTCCGTTTCAAATCATCCGAAATGGCTTTCCATACATAACATCATTCTGGGTTTTCAAAGTGATGCATTGGATTTTAAACCCCCACCCAAAAAAAAAACAACAACAACAAAAAACAAAAAACAACAAAAAAAAACAACAACAAAAAAAAAACAAACAAACAAACAAAAAAAATAATTATTTGAAGCACTAAGTTTGAGATATTCTTTTGACTTTAATACAAATGTCCGCCCTTATCCACACATTTTTCACACTTCACAGCTCACCATTTAGAGTATAGAATAAATTGGCGCCTTATATTAGCGCAAGAATCTGTTGAATAAAATGCCATGGATATCTCTTAATCATATTCCTGGATAACTGCATTACACCAACAGCACCATCCACTCCTACCCTCTTTCGTGACGTTCAAACATGTTGCTTGCAGGGGGCTAAACTCTTGCAGCTTCCGGTGGTCAAGTTTTCCTGCCACGCCATTTCCCTGCTGACGCTGCTGCTGCTGATTGTTGTGTCCACCATAGAGTCGTCCCAGAGCGTGAGCAAGACCCGGACTCTGAGATCTGAGTTCTCCACGATACACAACCGCTCGTAAGTCTCGAGGTGGACGAGCTCCAACACGTAATTCCGAAACCTGGAAATTTTGTGTAAACAAAAAAAATCAAACAATTCTTTACATTTAACAAGAAAAACGTTTCGTTTTGTGCGCCGTAATGTCAGTATATGTTATAGTTTGGGTATGAAAGTTTTAAATTGAATTCATTGATAATTATATGTATGTTACTATGTTTATGTGAGCCCAGCCACTTGCTGGGGTAGTGCGCTATACATATTATCAAATTAGTACGTGCATTATTATTATTATTATGATTATTATTATGATTATTACTAACACACCTTTTTAAACGTTGTTTAACAATTATTGTGTATTTTTAATTAACATCATGCTTTCGGCTTTAACAAGAAATAACGCACGTCAAAAACTTAATTAAAGAAGACCTGATCTCTATCCACACATCTTTGTGGCACTACAGCCAATACAGGGCATACAGCCCATACACCCATACAGCCCGTACACCCCATACAGCCCGTACACCCCATACAGCCCATACACCCCATACACCCCATACTGCGCGTACACCCCATACAGCCCATACACCCCATACTGCCCGTACAGCCCATACAGCCCGTACAGCCCATACACCCCATACAGCCCGTACACCCCATACAGCCCGTACAGCCCATTCAGCTCATACAGCCCATACACCCCATACAGCCCATACACCCTATACAGCCCATACACCCCATACAGCCCGTACACCCCATACAGCCCGTACAGCTCATACAACCCGCACACCCCATGCAACCCATACACCCCATACAGCCCATACAACTCATACACGCCATACAGCCCATACACCCCATGCATCTCATAGTTCATACAGCCCATGCATCTCATACACCCCATACACCCCATACAGCTCATTCAGCTCATATAGCCCATACAATCCATACAGCCCATACAGCCCATACACCCCATACAGCCCATACACCCCATACAGCTCATACAACCCATCATCTCATTCAGGACAAGGTTGTCCTATAAAAATTTATTTATTTTTTTTTAAAAAGACAAATGCGTGAATATTAATAATTAATTCTCCTCAAGTAACGTATTCCCATTGTAACATTACCAACAGATATCTGAAGCTGAAAGCTGAATGTAACTACATGTTGTTTGGGGATGACTTTCCCTTGAGACCAAGTTCTCCCAGCGTCACGGAGATCCTCATCTCCTTGTGGATATTTGGTAGGTGGAGCGCGTGATCACTGTACCACGTGATATGTCAGTCAAACACGTGATAACTGTACCACGTTGTTGGTAGGTCAAATACAAGATCCTACACCACGTGATTAGTGGATCATATGACCCCTATACCACGTGATCGGTACATCAAACACATTTTAAAAAAAAACCTTCTGTATCGCCTTTTATCGAGGTAACACGATCTATATTTGATCATCATTATTTCTTATTATTTGCAACATATATTTCTATGCGTGATGCCTTTTAAGAAATATTAAATACTTTTCTACGCTTAAGTTCACTCGTGATGGAAATTCAAGAATGTCTTCAAGAATTTAAAATGTTAATATGTTTATTCCAACTTTTCATTCAATTTTTTTTAACTTCAAAATTATACGCAAAAGAACAGTAGTTCAAACGACAAAGCGCTTATGAAATCCCCAATGACAAGTGACTTCTCGTAGGCAAGCAGTTAAATGTAGGACTGAGCTGCTGTAAAGTCATCCACTCGAGAAGACAGGGGCTGTCAGCCACGTTCGTTAGAGCGTGGTGAACACAGTCCAACGAACAACGGATGAACAGCCTTGATCGGTCGAGTATGATGAACACAGCCTGTGGAACAAGGAATGGAACCAAAATGATTAATTAAACAACCTGTAAAAACAATTTTTTAAAACAATAATTTATAATAAATCCTTTATATTTGAGGTAGAGCTAAAGATATTGATTATGATCAATATAATACACACCGCACGACAAATATTTACAGACTAAACGTGGCTGAACTCCACTTGCTGTTAAACACGGGAATGTGCTCATAGATGGCTGAGGTGAAGGTCAACTATAGCAGACGCTATATAGAGATACATAAAAATAAACAAAAAAGTGCGTTAATTTAATTATGGTACATTCGATCGATCTGAAAGTTTGACACAATGCATTATTAGGTCACACAAGTCTACGTGCAAATTTTCAGCTCGATAGGATCATAGGAAGTAGGTCATATTTTTACTTTTTTTATTTCCGCCCGAACACGACAAGACTTTGAAGTTAACATAAGGGATTAAAAAACAAACAAATATCTACCCAGTTGTCTACACTATGGATTTCAAGCTGTGAACACAATCTTTTAAAATGATATTCGATGCACTCATAATAGCCATCAAGCTTTTTAGGCATGTGCTGAAGGTTTTCTTTAATTGGTCCAGGGCTTGTGTGTCAGGAGTGTAATCAGATCTTCAACAACGGCATTCTGGAGCACATCAGCATCTACAACTTTCTGGACTTTGCCCTGCTCAGCGCCTACATAGCGACACTGTCCCTGAGGTACTGGACCATGATGAAGGTGAGACCCGTGGAGTGGTTTCTTCGTGGTGCTCAGGTGTCTTCTAGAGGGGAAGATGTGTTTTATAGGAGAGATGTTTGTTTTATTAGAGAGGAAGTGTATTTTAGAGGTCAGGTATTTTAGAGGGCAGGTGTCTTTTAGAGGGGAAAATGTGTTTTAGAAGGCAGGTATCCTTAATGAGGGAAATCTGTCTTTTAGAGGGCAGGTATCTTTAGAGGGCAGGAGCCTTTTAGAATGTAGGTATCTTTTATTAGGGGCGGTTATATTTTTAGAGGGCAGGTGTCTTTTAGAAAGCTTGTGTATTTTAGAGGGAAGGTGTCTTTTAAAGGGCATGTGTCTTTTAGAAGGAATGTGTCTCTTACAGGGCCGGTGTCTTTTTAGAAGGAATGTGTCTTTTAAAGGTCATGCTACTTTTAGAGATACGAGCCTTTTAGAGGGCAAGTATCTTTTATAAGGGGCTGGTGTCTTATAGTGAACAGGTGTCTTTTAGATGGCTGGTCTATTTTAAAATGAAGATCTTGTTCAGAATGCAGGTCTCTTTTAGAATGTGTGTATCCCTGAGAGCAGTGCTTCTCAAACTTTTTATTCTGGTGGTCGGCAAGAATCTTTTTATTGCACCATACTATTTTCCTTGTAATGAGGTGATAGAGAGATGTAACGTTTAAAAGTTTATTTCTTTCATTTTATGCCCTATTTGTGGATCAATTTGACATATTCTTTAAGGTTAGTATTAATGGTTGCAAATGGAGGATTATAATTATATTTTTCGTTTTTTTTCTGGATAACTTCTGCGGACCGCAGGGGATGGCCCACGGACCGGCACATGATCCGCGGGTCACTACTTTGATAAGCACTGTCCTAGAGGACTGGTATCCTTTATAATGCATATATTTCTTAGACCGCACGGTATCTTCTGAAATGCGTGTATCTTTTACAAATGCAATTATAATTCAGAATGAAGTTATTTATTTGAACAAAATGAGGGGTGATACTGCAATCAGGCTTATAAAAAATTAAATTGAAAAGACGTAAACAAGGTAAGGGTTATCCTGACAGGATGTAACAAAATAGCGAACGTTTCGGCTATTTATTTGAAATGGGTTTATTAGGTACAAAGCACTGAATTTTGTTAATACATTATATAGTGCAATCTGCTATCTGTTTACATTCATTAAAAAATATAAGCTTTACTCAAGTAGAGTCTATATGCAATTTATTTCATTTCGTATGTTATAATTTTCCGAATAAGTGTAAAAACCTGCTAATCTGTGGCGGATTAAGGGGGGGGGGGCTGAACGGGCTAAAGACAGGGGCCCCCGACAGTTTGGGGGCCCCAAAAAAATATAGCTTATATTTTAATATTTTTTTTTACAAGCTCCGCTGACCGTGTGGAGAGAGTATGCCTATAGGCTCGAAATGCAAGCGGTGACGGGTTCGATTCCCAGCAATGGCATGTAAATGTTTTCTTTTCACACTTAATTGTAACATACCGGAAACACTTCAGTTATTTCTTCGTGTTCGTTTTTTTCTTTCTTTCCATTATTAATATTTAGTTACAGTCATATATTAGCTGTTAACAATCATTTTATTTTAAGGGACGCTGGCTAGATAGGGCCCCCGTTTCATTGCAGCCAGGGACCCCGTTCAGTCTTAATCCGCCCCTGCTGCTAATTATTACTTTCTTTGAAAGCATGGCCATTAAAAAAAACACTTTCCCCAATGTTTAAGGAAAATATTGACGAATTTTGTACACCAACATCAATACAACAACACAGTTAAGAAAGAGTGTGTGACATGCACGAGCACACAGGTGCGACATGGAAGCAAAGCTGGAACTGGCCAATGGCAGAGCAGAACTGTTGGTTGCGCTTGAAATGACGTCAGGTGATTTCAGTGATGTCGACTGCGAACTTTTCGTGCTTGGATTTTCCACATCTTCAAGCATTCGTATCTTGAGTTACCACTGTGTATTCCGATTCCTTTTTCCAGTCTAATCTACCTTATTCTAGTACCGTCTAAAATAAGTTACCTTAGTCTAGTACCGTCTAAGTTGCCTTAGTCTAGTGCCGTCTAAGTAACCTTAGTCTAGTACAATCTAAGTTATCTTAGTCTAGTACCGTCTAAAATAAGTTACCTTACTCTAGTACCGTATAAGTATAATCTACATTTGTCTTGTACCGTTTAATCTACGTTAGTCAAGTACCGTCTAATCTACCTTTGTCTTGTACCGTCTAATCTACCTTAGTCTAGTACTGTTTAATCTACCTTAGTCTAGTACTATTTAATCTACTTTAGTCTAGTACCGTCTAATCTAAATTAGTCTAGTACCGTCGAAGGTACCTTAATCTAGTACCGTCAAAGGTACCTTAGTTTAGTACCGTCTAAGTTACCTTAGTCTAGTATCGTCTAAGTTACCTTAGTCTAATACCGTCTAAGTTACCGTAGTCTAGTACCGTCTAAGGTACCTTAGTCTAGTACCGTCTAAGTTACCTTAGTCTAGTACCGTCTAAGGTATCTTAGTCTAGTACCGTCTAAGGTACCTTAGTCTAGTACCGTCTAAGTTACCTTAGTCTACTACCGTCTAAGGTATCTTAGTCTAGTACCGTCTAAGTTACCGTAGTCTAGTACCGTCTAATGTACCTAAGTCTAGTACCGTCTAATGTACCTTAGTCTAGTACCGTCTAAGCTACCTTAGTCTAGTATCGTCTAAGTTACCTTATTCTAGTACCGTCTAAGTTACCTTAGTCTAGTACAGTCTAAGTTACCTTAGTCTAGTACCGTCTAATGTACCTTAGTCTATTACCGTCTAATGTACCTTAGTCTAGTACCGTCTAATGTACCTTAGTCTAGTACCGTCTAAGTTACCTTAGTCTAGTACCGTCTAATGTAGTTTAGTCTAGTACCGTCTAATGTACCTTAGTCTAGTACCGTCTAATGTACCTTAGTCTAGCACCGTCTAAGTTACCTTAGTCTAGTACCGTCTAATGTACCTTAGTCTAGTACCGTCTAGTGTACCTTAGTCTAGTACCGTCTAATGTAACTTAGTCTAGTACCGTCTAATGTACCTTAGTCTAGTACCGTCTAAGTTACCTTAGTCTAGTACCGTCTAATGTACCTTAGTCTAGTACCGTCTAAGTTACCTTAGTCTAGAACCGTCTAATGTACCTTAGTGTAGTACCGTCTAATGTACCTTAGTCTAGTACCGTCTAAGTTACCTTAGTCTAGTGCCGTCTAAGTTACCTTAGTCTAGTACCGTCTAATGTACTTTAGTCTAGTACCGTCTAATGTACCTTAGTCTAGTACCGTCTAATTTACCTTAGTTTAGTACCGTCTAAGCTACCTTAGTCTAGTACCGTCTAATGTGCCTTAGTCTAGTACCGTCTAATGTACCTTAGTCTAGTACCGTCTAAGTTACCATA
>MUZC01000616.1:170252-188912 GCA_002072015.1 Radix auricularia | reverse complement strand
TACCTTAGTCTAGTACCGTCTAAGTTACCTTAGTCTAGTACCGTCTAAGTTACCTTAGTCTAGTACCGTCTAAGGTACAGCTCTTGTCTAAGATGCCGTTCTATAAAAATATTTATTGTTGTCTTTATCTTCAGTTCCACGACGCCATAGAGGCCTTGCAGCAAACGATAGTCACTTGTGATGACGCTAAGCACCTGTATTGGCTGAACACAGGTAAGTCGTACAGGTATGTCCTACAGGTATGGCAGTGTGGAAACATTTGGTAAGTCCTACGGGAATAGTATGGCTTATTGCCGAGGCAGGGGGGTAAGTCCTACAGGTATGGCAGGGGCGTAGTGTTGAGGCAGAGGGTACAGTCTACAGGTATGGCAGGGGCGTAGTATGTAGAGGCAGTGGGTAAGCTCTACATGTATTTCAGGGGTATCGTGTGGAGGTAGTGGGTAAGCCCTACGCCCTACAGGTATGGCAGGGGTGTAGTGTTGAGGCAGAGGGTACAGCCTACAGGTATGGCAGGGGTGTAGTGTTGAGGCAGAGGGTACAGCCTACACGTATGGCAGGGGCGTAGTGTTGAGGCAGAGGGTACAACCTACAGGTATGGCAGGGGCGTAGTGTGGAGGCAGAGGGTACAGCCTACAGGTATGGAAGGGGCGTAGTATCATGGCAAGGGATAAGATAAACAGTTATGGCCGACGTGTAGAGTGGAGGCAGTGGGTAAGACCACGGGGTTGTAATTTTGAATGATCCATATTATCCTGGTGGTTGCTGACACGAAGCCTCAACACCGGAAGCCTCGGCAGTAAACGTAGCCGCTCCGTAAACTTTAACCCGGACACACTCTCTTGACCAGATCGCCTCGACTGGTCCCAGGATGACCCCATCAATGTGCTGGAGGGACTCTTTGCTATCGCCAACATCATCAGCTTCTTCAGGATCTCATACCTTCTGCCGGCCAATGAGATCCTCGGGCCACTCCAGATCTCTCTTGGGCGGATGATAACGGTGAGACATTACACTGAAGGCCGAAACATGATATCTGACATGATATCTGACATGATATCTGACATGATACCTGGCATGATATCTGACATATCTGACATGATATCTGACATGATATCTGACATGATATCTGACATGATATCTTACGTGATATCTGACATAATTTATGACATGATATCTGACATGATATCTCACATGATATCTGACATGATATTTGACATGATATCTGACATGATATCTCACATGATATCTGACATGATATCTGACATGATATCTCACATGATATCTGACATGATATCCGACATGATATTTGACATGATATCTGACATGATATCTGACATGATATCTGACATGATATCTGACATGATATCTGACATGATATCTGACATGATATCTGACATAATATCTGACATGATATCTGACATGATATCTGACATGATATATGACATGATATCTTACGTGATATCTGACATAATATCTGACATGATATCTGACATATCTTACATGATATCTGACATAAAATCTTACATGATATCTTACATGATATCTGACATGATAACTGACAAGATTTCTGACATTTTAACTGACACATCTTACATGAAAGCTGGCATGAAATCTTCCATAATATCTAACACGATAGCCAACATGACATCTGGCATGATATTTGATATGATTTCTAACATATCTAGCATGAAATTTGGAATGATATATAATTTGATATCGAACGCAATATGTAACAATCATAAATATATAATCTACTATGTCCGTCCCTTCATAACGTTACTAATTTTAGAAAGCAGCGCACCGCTAAAACAAAAAAAAAACATTAAAAAAAAATTACTGCACCAAAAATAACTCTCTTTGAACATCCGCATAAAATTGTTCAATATTGAAATAAACCAGTGGTTCCCAAACTTTTTTGACCCACGGACCCCTTTTACAGTCTAAACTTCCCCCGCGGACCCCCAGATGAAAAAAACTACATTAATGCATAATAAAAAATTTACACATCCAAAAAAAGCAACATTGGGGTGAAGAAGTATTTATTTAAATATAACTTTCATTTCAATTTTAAAAAATAATAACTTTGATGAATGTGATGTGATTTTATGAGTGTATTTATGTCCGACACAATGTTTTTGCGTAGCAACCGCAAATCCGCATGAGCACCAATTTCTAGTCAGTTTAATTTTTTTTTAATGATGAGGTTCATAAGGCCCTGAATCTTTGTTCTACCAAATAGGAAGACGGGAAAGCAGTCAACTATTATACTTCTGTAGAATAACCCATAATGTCAGATATAAAATTGGTATCTGATTTTGTAATCTAAATTTGTGGTATCCTATTTCAAACATTGCCTCAAGTTCTTTATTTCAATAAGCTGCTCCTGTGTTAGTATGGATTCATCTATGTTTGGGATCTGAGTTGGTCCACTCGCAAAAGGGTTCGACTGCCATTCGGGAATACCCAAGTGAGGAATACGTTCAAATCTTTGGTTCAGGTCTGCATGAAGTTAAGTTTTGACAGTAATTACTAGTAAGCCAGCAAAAATTTATCTCTATTTTGCAATTTTGAAAGATTTGGAAACTGAGAACATTTTTTTGTTTGTTCAGAAAAACGTTTGTAACAAACCCAGATATTACGCTTTCAGTTTTGACTAAATTTAATTGGTTACCTTCTAGTTTCAATTATTTTCGTAAAAATTGGTAAATAAATAATTCATATTTGTCCTTTTTTTAAAGTTAATTCTGTCGCAAATCATTGTCTTTGTTTTCCAGGAATTCCAACACTGAATCAAAGAGAGCATTAATGAATTTAAATACTTACTTGTTGATAATCAACGTACTTCTTTGTTTATAAGTAAACGATTATAGTCTTCTTCATTTTCCAAACAATATTATGTAAATAATCTCTCAATCAAGGCATTCCTTTTAGTTTTATTAACTGCACTAATGACATAATCTAGGGATCCATGCAAATTTTCGCTTTTATTTTTTTGCGAATAAATTATGTCGATTAATGACACAATGTACTGAATATTCATTTGTTACAGATTGCTTTCAGTATGCCAGAAATTTAATGGTAATACTTTAACTTCAAAAAATCCTTTTAATTCAGAAAAACGTTTCAAACTTCGTGTCTGTTTCCAAACATTTAGCCATACTTCAAATTTTCAATAACACTGTTTTTGTCGGCATTGTTACTTCGGCTTTAATAGTGCTGGATTTACCTATTTGCTAATCAAACTATAGCTTAGGGCCCCCGCCTTGTTGGGGGCGCGCAGGAATTTTTCATATCACTGAAATAGAATATCTGAACTTCAAAAGGGCCCCCATATCTCAAATAGCCTAAGGCCTGCATATCTCAAATGGGGCCGTTCATAAAGTTCGTCACACTTCAGGGTGTGACAGTTTGTGACCGGTGGTAGGAGTTGTCCGGCCGAGCCGGTGTTTTATATTAAATTTTAATTATTTTGTTAATAAAAAAATATCTTTGTTCGAAAGCGTGACGTAGATTTAAGACAGTTTGTGACAGTGAGGGGGAGTTTGAAATGGTCAAAAATTACGTGATGTACTTTATGGACGGCACCCATAGCCTAAATCCGGCCCAGAGCTCGCTCATTTCCTTATGTGTTGTAACAAATCACTATAGATAATTATTATCGTTTTAAATGGAATGCTGCAGTAAAGCTCTATTGAAAATAATATTTGATGACAGGATACAAATTAGATCAATATAACTTCCCGACACATCGAAAATTACCCAACCTTGCAACCCTCGTAGATTCAAGTTAAAATCTTGTATTTCTCTGACCTACTTATTGAAATTCCAAATTTCTTACGTATNAGGGAAAATCATGTCAAAACGGGAAAAGAATGCAATGGTACCTGGTGAAATGGAAAAATTCTTGCCGGTCGCCTGATACGAAAAAGTTTGAGAATCACTGGCTTACAATTTATTTAATTTATTTAATATCTTTTACATAGCTTCACTCATGTTACGATAATAAAATGTAGACCTACACTAAATAAATACTTAAATGACCAAAAAAAATGATTTGAAACATTCTTTTTTTCAAATAGAAATTATTTTTTTTAAAGAGGGGGGTTCAAAGTTTTGTGACGTACTTTTTGAGGGGGGGGGTCGACGATTTTGTGACGACGCGTGACGTAGGGGGGAGGGGGTAAAAAATCGGCCAAAATCGCGTGACGTCATTTATGGACGGCCCCTACTACCTTTTCTTTAAAAAATAACATTGTACTCCATGACTTGATAGCACCTAAGACCTAAGATCGTATTTAATTAGTTGAAAAAATACTACTTTATTTAATGTTATTTATTTTATTTTCCATAATAATAAACATTAATCAAAGTTTTATTATTTTATATTAAACCTTTCGCGGACCCCCTGACGTTGTTCAGGGACCCCCAAATCAGTTTTAACTTTCCACGGACCCCCTGAAAGGTACCGCGGACCCCTGGGTGTCCGTACGGACCACTTTGGGAACCACTGATCTCTATGATTTCACTTGGAAGTATTTAACTAAAGGTTTGAGCCTGAGAAAGTTGACTTTGGCCTGACTGCATTATTCCTACTTTTTTTTTCTAAAGGAGAATCTATCAGTTCATTGGTCAAGTGTCCAGCTCTGCTGACCCCCCAATGTTTAGCAACTTGTTTCAACAGTATGAAAGTAATCCAAGTAAGTGTTAGCTCCACTGTTAGAAACTATTTCCCAGCTTGCAACAGATTTTTTTTTTTTAACAAGGCTTAAAAACTAGAAATTAGATTATTGAAAAAAAAAAAACTAAATGCACTTGCACAAAAGATGAGAATGAGGAAGCTATTTGAAAGCAGAAGAATAAGCCATAGATTATTCTTTCATGCTTTTAGCCATCATCAGAGTACACACCAGAGTAAGAAGAGAGGAATTATAATTAACTGTGTTTCCATGCACAGTTACTGATGTAACACACAATCTGCCGAGTTGTGCTTTGAGTTCTATCATGCTATAATATTCTGTTAATTTGTGTTGTTATCTATGGCAATGTCAGATTCATTGAGCTCTACCATCTATAATAATAAAAGGCGGTTGTCTGTCCAGTCCTTGATAGCGATTGGTCCCTCAAACTCCTACAGACTCCTACATCCAATCACTAGTGGAGAATAGTTAAATCTCATTTACATATCGAACAAATTTACACTGACGTTCAAAACTTGTTATTTTTGGCGCAGTAATTTTGTTATCATTCAGCACTGTGTTTCCATCTTGAAGTGTGTCACTCCTGCTAATCACTACTGTTACTACCAGACAACATGCCATCAAAACGACGGCGGAACATCCTTGGACGGGCTTTGTTGCCCATGCTATAATATTATGTTAATTTGTTTTGTTATCCAGGCATGGTCAGATTCATTGAGCTCCCAGTGGAGCTGGACTACAGTGAGCTCCACCTCTTCTTCCCTCAGTTCAGACAGCAGGCCAGCAAGTTTGCCTGGATGACAGGTACAGTCAAAGTGTTGGCAATAATTTTTTTACTTGTTTTTTTTTTACAAATTGTATAAGAGAAATATTTAATACCGCGGCTTATGTATATGACTACTTTTTGCTTTATGGAGATATTATGCTTAAGAATGTTGACAGTTAACACAATGAAATTAGATATATTTTTTTAGTTACTGTTGTAACAATGTCTGTAAATTGAGGTTTTACATTCTTAGATATTATGTTTACTCTGGTTTTACCCCTGTAAATGAACTGATCTCCTATTCAGTCAGTCAATCAAATGTGACCTCATCCCTGAGTGTAGGCTCGTACAATACATTCTCTTACTTCCAGGAGCTGGTGTGTATCTGGGGGACATATGTCTGAAAGGCTCTGCGGGTCCAAACTCAATACTCAGCAATGCCAAGTTGCTCAGGTGAGAGAAAAATTTGTTTCTTTGAGAAATCCCTGATTTAGTCTCCAAGTATGGATGTTGAAGAATGAAATGTGTATATCATTGATAACCATAAACTAAATGTTCCTTGAAGTTTGCTTATTTGTTTTATTTTTTGTTGTTGTTTTTTGTGTGGTTGGGGGGGGGGGGGGGAGTAAATTTTGTTGTGGTAAAGCCTGTTGTCCTTGATGTTAAAATGTATCACATTGACATGCACTGTTGCTTTAACTTATGCTTGTAACTGTGGGAGCTAAAATAGAACTTATTTAAATCCAATTTTATTGACCTATGGTCATCTTCAAACAGCCTTGCACAGTGCCACAAACTAAATATGGAGTTTAATCCTTTCCTGAAATAAGGTCTTATACATTATGGTTTTTAAGTTTGTTTGGTTTACAAACTAAATATGGAGTTTAATTCTTTCCTGAAATAAGGTCTTATGCATTATGGTTTTTAAGTTTGTTTGGTTCACCACAAGCTAACAAGCAAGTAGTGTTGTTTTAGTCCCAGGTCCTATTCTAGTTTCAGTTTTTATTTAGTTTTTTCTGTAATAATTTTAGTTTTAGTCTAGTTTTAGTTTTAGGCCCAATTTTAGTTTTCCTTTTAGTTTTCGTCGACTGAAACTAAAACACCAGAGTTTTAGTTTTCGTCTTATTTATTTTAGTTTCACTTTTAGTTTTAGTCTTGTAAACACCTATAACTAATAACATCATTGTTCATGACCAATTGTTGAAACAGATTGAAGCATAATAATAGTAGTCACAGAGATGACAGCTCAGTGTACTGAGACTGAGTCCATTCACTCCATTGTCACACTATCACATTATGTTATTTGCCAATGCCATGACTCAATTTTTTACTATGTTGTAGGCTAGCAGCCTTGCAGTGTATGTACAAAAAATAAACTAAAAACGTAATAACAATAAGAAACCAAAAACGTAAGTCAAAATTAAAACAAACGTATTTTCATTCTAACACCTACAACTCTGACCTAACTAAACTAAGTAACAACAGTTCACTTGAAGAGGGAAGACTAAACGTCAAAACAAATAAATTTTCAGCTTGAGAAAGACTCGTTTTTCAAGACTTTGATTAGTCCTGTTTCTTTTCCCAGTTGACAAATCACCACAAAGAGAAAAAAATTCTCTCCACGTAAGCCTCCAAAGCTGGTGCATTCAATATATCTAAATTAGAGCTGCGGAAATTACCGATTAATTTCTCGATTAATCAGTAAAAAAATGTATCAATTAAAATTATTTTAATAGATAAAATAGTGATTAAAGTGTAAAAGTTTGTTTTTTTTTTTAATTTTAATGTTATTAATAAATAATTAAAAATTAAGAATAGTTTGTTTTTTACGTACAAACTACTCCATTTAAAAAACAGACTCTAAAAGTGTAAACTTTAAAATAACCTGTTTTATAAGGACAATGATATAAAAAGAAACATTTTTAAAAATTAATTAACAATAACAAAATTTAAATTCATTGACATTTTTTTGAACTGCGTGTGTTTAAATATATATCTGCTAACAATATTATATTTTTTAAATTAATTTACATTAGGCCTAAATACTTAAGTTAAGGGCATTTTTAAAAATAGATATTTACTTCACTATTGGAGACAGGGGGATCTTTAAACAGGGAATCATTTGGGAACCCTTGATCCCTGGAATATTTATGGATGTTTCCTATTGTCATTGTCAATGTCATGAATCTTAACTCCTTTGAATATTTCCCATTTTCCCTGTTATGAATCTCATCTCCTAAAAATAGTTCCTGATTTCCCTGTCATGAATCTTTAACTTCTATGAATATTTCCCATTTTCCCTGTTATGAATAAGAGCAATAATTTTTGCTTGCAGCTACAAGAAGGACCAAGAGGACTCAGCCACCAAGCCCCTGTCAATGGTCCTCACAGAGTTTCATATTTTGATCCTTTATCCTAAGAGGTAAATTTCTTATGAATATTAGGAACACCCACAAATGTTTATTAGCTTCCGTAGGTGTGTGTGGGGGGGGGGGGGGGGGGCAATCATCTGCATGTATATATTCAGTTGCGTTGACATACACAATGGTGAGTACATGTATTGTTGATTTAGACAGCTATGGCTATGTGGGTGTAGCTATATTTTTGTGTGTTAAATAGTTATTTTTAATGGAAAAAAAAGATATACACACACTTGAAATTCATCAGTATATGCTTTTAAAAGACAATAGTGTGTCTGCATTTAACTCATAAAGCCCCATAAGGTTTTCAATAAGCTTCCGCCTCATTCCCGAAAGGATTTAAAAAATTGTGTAAAATCCATCTATATTATTATTGTCATAAAGACTTCATTTTTTAGGCTAAGAATGGTTATTTTACGCATCCAAAACACTGTTTTGAGTTGAAGTTGAATACTATATTTACCTGTAGTTTACCTGTAGTTTAGTACTATAATTTTTATAATAAAGTATAGAAAAATTGCATCTTCAAAAAAAAAACTGTAAAACCTACCAAAATACTTCGCGAATCGAGCAATAACACTAGCGCAGGCAACAGCCACCATTGCTGGAAGTCGAATACATCATTTTTCAAGCATTGACGTGTTTTTACTTTCCAAGATCTCATTTCTAACGAGAGTGGTATCTAGGGACGCTTTACAACGCTTTGGGAATAGCGGGCAGGGACGCATTACAACGCTTTGAGGCTTTAAGAGTCAAAATAAAAATAAAATGATCTCATCTGAAGCTGATCATTTCTTCTTTTTTTTAGCGTAAAAGCCATCAGCACATTAAATGAAGAGTTGGTCTATGATGACATCTATCCTGAGGTAAGTTGGCATTTCTCTTATGTTGTATGTGATTGGATTACCACCCATTACCCACAGCCTCTGTCTTAAACATTCTAGAATATATATCATGTTCAGAGGATATATGTATATATTCTATATCAATATCATGTTCAGATTCTTCAATATCTACAGTGATGTAAACTTACTTTTTAAATTTTGAACACACACAAAAATATTTGAATTTCTTTCACACAGAGGAGTGAAAAGTTGTTGGGAATCTGCAAGGATTCTCTCAAGGGAACCATATGGACATACACGTGTGATACTGTGTACAAGTACACAGTCACCAAAGAAGACCGGTGAGTAACATACAAATATGTCATTGTGGTGGTAACATAAAAATATGTGGTATGCAAATATGTCATTGTGGTGGTAACATACAAATTTGTGGTGCACAAATATGTCATTGTGGAGGTAACATACAAATATGTCATTGTGGTGGTAACATTTTGAACAGAGGACTTTCATTCTGGGAGATGGATCACATGAAGAAATGTTATTTTAAAATGTATATTTTGAATATAGAAATATCAGGATAGAATAGCCAGGGGAAATTATATCTCTTGAAGACAGCAGTAAAGATGTTTGGAAAATGTTTCTATAAAAAATACTACAACAGTGATTTTGAGTTAACATTGACTGCCCCTGTTCCATTGTTGGTAAGGACCATCCATTGAACATTCACTACTACATTGATTCCTCAGAGATGTGTGGCGGATGTACTTAGATCAAGATGAGTTCGAGCTGGCCAAAGAGTTCTGTAAGGTAAGAGATCCAAAGATTTCTGTAAGGTAAGAGATCCAAAGAGTTCTGTAAAGTAAGAGATCCAAAGAGTTCTGTAAGATAAGAGATCCAAAGAGTTCTGTAAGATAAGAGATCCAAAGAGTTCTGTAAGGTAAGAGATCCAAAGAGTTCTGTAAGGTAAGAGATCCAAAGAGTTCTGTAAGGTAAGAGATCCAAAAAGTTCTGTAAGGTAAGAGATCTAAAGAGTTCTGTAAGGTAAGAGATCCAAAGAGTTCTGTAAGGTAAGAGATCCAAAGAGTTCTGTAAGGTAAGAGATCCAAAGAGTTCTGTAAGGTAAGAGATCTAAAGAGTTCTGTAAGGTAAGAGATCCAAAGAGTACTGTAAGGTAAGAGATCCAAAGAGTTCTGTAAGGTAAGAGATCATAAAAAGTAAATTTCCTTATTTGAAGATTATTGGCTAGGGCGTAACAAAAGATATTTCAGGTCATTTTTTTCTGAGTGAAAGGATGTGGGGGGGGNGGGGGGGGCGGGGGGAGGTAAAGCAATAAATCACAATGGAATTGACACCATAACTTGACCACTGTTCTTGATGTTTCTAGAACAATCCAATGCACATGGACAAGGTGCTGACCAAACAAGCCAATCATCTGTTTGCTGCTGGAAAGTGAGTGACCCCCTCGTCTTTATGTTACTTAACTTTAACAAATAAAACCATGCACTGCACTCTGTCACAGTTAAGTTTCACAGGCATGTCATGTGGGTGCGCAAGTATTTTTTTCTGTACACATTCCTCCTTGTCATTGTGAGTGTTGCATGCCACAACAAGATTGTGAATTTCTTACTGTTCTCTGGCTTAGTAAGTTTTATAGTGCAACAAGTTTTTGTTAATACCCTTATTTACCATGTGGTAGTTCATTTCATGATACTATAATGATTCCCTGTAATAGTAAAATAAAGGTTTAACTAGTAATTATCTGATGGTCCTCATAATGAAAGGTTTAACTAGTAACTATCTGATGGTCCTCATAATGAAAGGTTTAACTAGTAATTATCTGATGGTCCTCATAATGAAAGGTTTAACTAGTAACTATATGATGGTCCTCATAATGAAAGGTTTAACTAGTAACTATCTGATGGTCCTCTTAATGAAAGGTTTAACTAGTAACTATCTGATGGTCCTCATAATGAAAGGTTTAACTAGTAACTATCTGATGGCCCTCATAATGAAAGGTTTAATTAGTAATTATCTGATTTTACTCGTACTAAGTTAATGATTCAATGATTCCTTATAAAATGTTCATTGGCACTGGGACCTCAAGTCTGTACACATCATTTTCCTGATATTCCAATAAATATTATTTATGTTAAGACAAAGTGTTAGTCCCTACTGTAATCAAGACCCCATATTTGAGCTCTTCTTGTTAAATTAATCTTGTTGTTAAATTAATCTTGTTGTTGAGTTAATCTTGTTGTTAAATTAATCTTGTTGGTAAATTAATCTTGTTGATGAGTCAATCTTGTTAAATTAATCTAGTTAGTAAATTAATCTTGTTGTTGAGTAAATATTGTTGTTGAGTTGATCTTGTTTTTGAGTTAATCTTGTTTATCTTGCGGTCAGACATCAGGAGGGTGCTGCAATGTTCGCCCTGACCCAGAATTCATTTGAGGAGATTGCCCTGAAGCTGATGAAGCTGCCCCAGAAGGAGGCCTTGAAGACTTTTGTGCAGAAAAAACTGGAAGCCCTCAAACCACAGGTGATTGTTGTGTACTGAATCTCTACTGTCTTCTGGCCACAGGTGATTGTTGTGTACTGAATCTCTACTGTTGCCTGGCCACAGGTGATTGTTGTGTACTGAATCTCTACTGTCTCCTGACCACAGGTGATTGTTGTGTACTGAATCTCTACTGTCTTCTGGCCACAGGTGATTGTTGTGTACTGAATCTCTACTGTCACCTGGCCACAGGTGATTGTTGTGTACTGAATCTCTACTGTTGCCTGGCCACATGTGATTGTTGTGTACTGAATCTCTACTGTCGCCTGGCCACAGGTGATTGTTGTGTACTGAATCTCTACTGTTGCCTGGCCACATGTGATTGTTGTGTACTGAATCTCTACTGTTGCCTGGCCACATGTGATTGTTGTGTACTGAATCTCTACTGTCTCCTGGCCACAGGTGATTGTTGTGTACTGAATCTCTACTGTCGCCTGGCCACAGGTGATTGTGTACTGAATCTCTACTGTCACCTGGCCACAAGTGATTGTTGTGTTCTGAATCTCTACTGTTGCCTGGCCACAGGTGATTGTTGTGTACTGAATCTCTACTGTTGCCTGGCCACAGGTGATTGTTGTGTACTGAATCTCTACTGTTGCCTGGCCACAGGTGATTGTGTACTGAATCTCTACTGTTGCCTGGCCACAGGTGATTGTGTACTGAATCTCTACTGTCACCTGGCCACAGGTGATTGTTGTGTACTTAATCTCTACTGTTGCCTGGCAAAACTTTTATGGTTGTTTGACAATGACCATCATTGTATCTTCAAAACTTAAGTCAATGTCTCTTGACCCGTGGTTGGCACATATGACAGCAGGAGGCAGCACAAAAAGTAAATCTCATGTCAAATTTGATCTTGAATGTTATAATTACATTGAGTTGGACATCAACCCTAATTATGTAGTTTCTCATTATGATTACATGAAGTAGGACATCAACCTTAATTATGTAGTTTCTCATTATGACATGGAGTAGGACATCAACCCTAATTATGTAGTTTCTCATGATGACATGGAGTAGGATATCAACCCTAATTATGTAGTTTCTCATGATGACATGGAGTAGGACATCAACCCTAATTATGTAGTTTCTCATTATGATCACATGGAGTAGGACATTAACCCTAATTATGTAGTTTCTCATTATGATCACATGGAGTAGGACATCAACCCTAATTATTTAGTTTCTCATTTGTTGTTGAGCCTTCTCGTCCATGAGGGACATCTACCGATCATCGCCGGTGTCTGCACTTCCTCCTAGGACATAGGCCACCTACAAGAGCCCTCCAGGCATCTCTATCCTGGGCCATTTTCTCCAGGATCTTCCATTCATGGCCAATTCTCTTGATGTCTGCCTCCAATTCTCGGCGCCAGGTGTTTCTTGGGCGGCCTCTTTTTCCGTTTACCCTGTGGGTTCCATTTCAGGGCTTGCCTTGTTGTATTAGAAGCAGGTTTCCTTAGTGTATGACCGATCCACCTCCACCGCTTTTGAAGAATCTCTTCCTCGATGGGCTTCTGTTGAGTCCGCTGCCACAGTTCCCGGTTGCTGATTTTGTCCGGCCAGTGAATTCTGAGAATCCTTCTTAGACAATTGTTAATGAAGGTCTGGATTCTGGTCAGATTTACAGCCGTTGTTCTCCATGTCTCAGCTCCATAAAGCAGCACTGGTTTCACCATAGCGTTAAAAATCCTTACTTTTAACTTGCTGCCTAAGTTGTTGGCGACCCAAACATTCTTGAGTTGCTGGAAGGCTGCTCTTGCTTTTCCGATCCTTATTTTGACGTCGGCATCTGTACCACCTTGTTTATCTACCATGCTGCCAAGGTAAACAAAACTCTCCACCTCCTCAAGGGTTTCTCCTTCAAGCATGATTGGTGATGTACTGGTGGCATTAACCTTGAGGATTTTACTCTTCCCTTTGTGTATGTTGAGACCTATGTTAGCAGAAGTGGCTGCGACAATGTTTGTTTTCTCCTGCATCTGTTGTTGAGTATGTGCAAGAAGGGCAAGGTCATCAGCAAAGTCGAGATCATCAAGTTGATCCCACAAGGTCCATTGGATGCCATTCCTTTTCTGCTGTGTAGATGTTTTCATCACCGAGTCAATGGCTAATAGAAACAGAAAGGGTGACAGCAAGCAACCTTGTCTCACACCAGTCTTCACCTGGAAAGCATCTGTCACCTGCTGACCATGGACAACTCGGCAGTTTATCCCTTCATACATGTTTCTGATTATATCCGTAATCTTCTGTGGCACCCCATAGTGCCTTAGCAATCTCCACATGGTTTGCCTGTCCACACTGTCGAAGGCTTTTTCGTAGTCAACAAAGTTGACATAGAGTGGTGAGTTCCACTCTAGTGACTGCTCTAGAATGATGCGCAGTGTCGCTATTTGGTCAGTGCAGGATCTGTTGGTGCGAAAATCAGCTTGTTGGTCCCGCAGCAGAGGGTCTACCGCGTTTTTCATCCTGTTAAGCAATACACGGTTGAAAACTTTTCCTGGGATGGACAGTAGGGTGATCCCTCTGTAGTTCGAGCAGGAGCTTAAATCTCCCTTCTTTGGGATCTTGATAACATATCCCTCTTTCCAGTCAGAAGGCACTTGCTCCTCTTCCCATATCTTCATAAACAAAGGGTGTAGCATTTCCACACTGGTTTCCAAGTCCGCCTTCAGTTGCTCTGCTGGGATGCCATCAGGTCCTGCAGCCTTTCCATTTCTGAGTTGTTTAATGGCCCTGCTAATCTCTTCTTTTGTGGGACTATTACAGTCAATTTGCAGGTCATTATCAGCTGGTTGTATATCTGGTGGATTCCTTGGTTCTGGTCTGTTTAAGAGCTCTTCAAAATGCTACTTCCATCTACCTCTCTGCTGCACATCACTTGCAATGTTGTTTCCCATTTTATCCTTCACCGGTCTCTCAATCTTGCTAAATTTCCCAGATAGCATCTTAATTGTATCAAACAGTTCTCTCATGTTCCCCTGTTAAGCTGCATCTTCTGCTTCTTTAGCAAGTTGGTCAACAAATTCTTTCTTGTCCCTCTTGATGCTTTTCTTAACTTCTTTATTTGCATCTGCATACTCTTTCTGGGATTTGTATTTCTGGGCTCGTGTGCGGCTGTTGTTTATTTCTGTTTTCTTTCTTTTCCTTTGTTCTATTTTATTCAGTGTACCTGCTGTTATCCATTCTTTGTGTGCCTGTTTCTTGTTTCCTAGCACTTCTTGGCATGTTGACTGGACTGTTTCCTTCACGCTTTGCCACTTTCCTTAAGTGGACTCGTCTTCAAGTATTTGGCGTAGGGCTTGGAACCTATTGGACAGTGGGATCTTGAATTCTTCCTTTTTTGCTTGGTCCTTCAGGAGGGAGGTGTTATACTGAGACCTACATGCTGGTTGCTCGGTATAATGTTTCTCATTTAACTCATATCTATTTCAATTAAAAATCAACATCTGTTTATCTTTACTCTAAGTAAAATTTGTTTTTGCATGTAAGTTATGACATTTAAATGTAAGTTATGACATTTACATTAAGTTATAACATTTACACATAAGTTATGACATTTACACAAAAGTTATGACATTTACACAAAATTTATGACATTTACATGTAGTTATGACATTTACATGTAAGTTATGGCATTTACATGTGAGTTATGACATTTACATGTGAGTTATGACATTTACACATAAGATGTGACATTTACATGTAAGCTGTGACATTTACACATAAGTTGTGACATTTACACGTAATTATGACATCTACATGCATGTTATGACATTTACACATAAGTTATGACATTTACATGTAAGTTATGACATTTACATGTAAGTTGTGACATCTACATGTTTGAGAAAAAAGTTGATAATATCAAGTTAATGTCATGAACCCCCTCAGGAGAAAACACAGTTGACCATGTTGGTCATCTGGATGATCGAGTTGTTCCTCAACCAGCTTGGGGAACTCAAGGAACAAATTCAAGACACAACAGTGGAACATGAGTATGAGATCACGCAGGAGGAGTTCCGCAAGTTCCTGCACCAGGCAAAAATCAAGGTGAGTTTGTCTTTGATATATTTGATAGCCAATGAATTTTATGACATCATATTTTTTGTTTGAATTCCTCATTGGCAGTAACCTTACTTGTATCTAACAGTGTTTTCAGAACATTTAGTTTTGGCACACTGTTGTACAACTTGCACCATGAGCGAATGCAATATTTATTCTTTTTTTTCTCTCCTCTATTTGACCATGAATATTCATATTGTGGGGACTTAGTAATGACTGGTCTAGAAATACTGAAAGCTTTAGACCTACTGACTGTAAATAAACCATAAATATAGGGCATCCAGTTAAAACTTGCTAGAGGCCATTGAAAGGACATGCAGTTAGTGCATGCTAGAGGCCATTGAAAGGGCATCCAGTTAGTACATGCTGGAGGCCTTGAAAGGACATCCAGTTAGTACATGCTAGAGGCCATTGAAAGGGCATCCAGTTAGTACATGCTGGAGGCCTTGAAAGGACATGCAGTTAGTACATGCTAGAGGCCGTTGAAAGGACATGCAGTTAGTACATGCAAGAGGCCGTTGAAAGGGCATCCAGATAGTACAGAGGCCATTAAAAGGGCATCCAGTTAGTAAATGCTAGAGGCCGTTGAAAGGACATGCAGTTAGTACATACAAGAGGCCAATGAAAGGGCATGCACTTAGTACATGCCAGAGGCCGTTGAAAGGGCATGCAGTTAGTACATACTAGAGGCCAATGAAAGGGCATGCAGTTAGTACATGCTAGAGGCCGTTGAAAGGGCATGCAGTTGTTACATACTAGAGGCCAATAAAAGGGCATGCAGTTAGTACATGCTAGAGGCCAATAAAAGGGCATGCAGTTAGTACATGCCAGAGGCCATTGAAAGGGCATTCAGTTAGTACATGCTAGAGGCCGTTGAAAGGGCATCCAGTTAGTACATACTAGAGCTGTTGAAGGGGCATCCAGTTAGTACTTACTAGAGGCCGTTGAAGGGCATTCAGTTAGTACATGCTAGAGACCAATGAAAGGGCATTCAGTTAGTACATGCCAGAGGCCATTGAAAGGGCATTCAGTTAGTACATGCTAGAGACCAATGAAAGGGCATTTAGTTAGTACATGCCAGAGGCCATTGAAAGGGCATTCAGTTAGTAAGTGCCAGAGGCCGTTGAAAGGGCATTCAGTTAGTACCTGCTAGAGGCCAATAAAAGGGCATTCAGTTAGTACATGCTAGAGGCCAATAAAAGGGCATGCAGTTACTACATGCCAGAGGCCATTGAAAGGGCATTCAGTTAGTACATGCTAGAGGCCATTAAAAGGGCATGCAGTTACTACATGCCAGAGGCCATTGAAAGGGCATTCAGTTAGTACATGCTAGAGACCAATGAAAGGGCATTTAGTTAGTACATGCCAGAGGCCATTGAAAGGGTATGCAGTTGGTAAATGCGAAAGGCCATTGAAAGGATATATGAGTCATAATGGGAGAAGTTTAAAATATTGTATAAATGCAATGGCATAGCTGAGTAAAATCAGGTTATCTTTTTATCCCATCTTCTAGGAGTGTGTTAGCCATAACCGAAGTGTTGTTTACGATCTCATTGCCAGCCATGGGGATGTGGAGGATCTGGTCTTTTTTGCTATATTGATGAAGGGTAAGGTTCAAACCTTATTTAGAATCACTAAAATATTTTTCACTATACTCATGAAGGGTAAGGTTCATTCAAACCTTATTTAGAAATCTTCTGGGAACTAATAGATAACATTAGCTACACAAAATATGGTACTGTAATTATAGGCTCAGATTTTCATGGTGTTGTCACAAACAATGCTACTGGGTAAAGGTATACAAAAAACTGTCCAGTACAAAGTGCATACAATTTATTCCATGTTTTGTAAAGTAACTTTAACACATGAGAAGTACTAATCATTGTCAAAAGGGTATAAAATATATATACATAGGTGAATATCTATTTTATTTTTATCGAGCACCCTACATTTAATTTAAAAAAGTCTAAATGTTTATGTCAAGAAATTCTCTACTGGAGATACCTAAGGGTTAATGTAGCAACTTTTGTGTTTTGACAGATTTTGAACGTGTCATTGGGCACCACATCCAACATGAGCACTACAATGGGGCCCTAGAGACATTGACCAGACAGGTAACTGTGTCTGTCACAGCACAAAATAGCACGAATGGATCTATACAGACGGTGGCCAGACCGCAGCTCGCGTACAATTTATGAATGATATTTTACAAGGATTACTGAAAGATTTCTAAGTCAGGATTAACTCTTAAAGCCCCAGAAGGTTTTCAATAAACTTCCGCCTCAGTCCCGTAAGGATTTCCCATATTGTGATCAACTGGTTATGAAATTTTTAAAAATTTGCGTAAAATTATTGTTATTTATATATTTATTATTCTTATTGTCATACTGACTTCATCTTTTAGGATAAGAATGGTTATTTTACGCATCTGAAAGTCCGTCTTGAGTTTAATACTATTTTTACCTGTAGCTTAGCACTACTATTTTATAATAAAGTATAGCAAAATCACATCTTCAAAAAAAACAAACGTAAAAACTACAAAAAAAACTTCGTTAATCGAGCAATAACACTAGCGCAGGCAATGACCGCCACAGCCGAAAATGGAGTACATCATCTTTCACGCATTGAAGAGTTTGAATTTTTCGTGATTTCGTTTCTAAAGAGAGTTCTATCGACGCGCCCATTACCGCGCTTCTGCATTAGAGACACGGCACGGATTACCGCGCTTTGGGGCTTTAAGAGTTAATGACCCATAGTGTTTCAATAAGGGTTTCAAATAATTTTTAATGTTTTAAAATGGGTTGCAGTTACTACTGGTGAGGCCACCCCGATCTATACTAACTTAACATGAATTTAGAGTAATTAATTTATTGACCAATACGAACTAACAAAGTGATTTAATTATTCATTTAACTAAGGTGACACATTTAACTAAACTGACACATTTAACTAAACTGACACATTTAACTAAGCTGACACATTTAACTAAACTGACACATTTAACTAAACTAACACATTTAACTAAACTGACACATTTAACTAAACTGACACATTTAACTAAGCTGACACATTTAACTAAACTGACACATTTAACTAAACTGACACATTTAAATAAACTGACACATTTAACTAAGCTGACACATTTAACTAAACTGACACATTTAACTAAACTGACACATTTAACTAAACTGACACATTTAACTAAGCTGACACATTTAACTAAGCTGACACATTTAACTAAGCTGACACATTTAACTAAACTGACAAATTTAACTAAACTGACACATTTAACTAAACTGACACATTTAACTAA
>MUZC01000616.1:149398-170048 GCA_002072015.1 Radix auricularia | reverse complement strand
CTGACACATTTAACTAAGCTGACACATTTAACTAAACTGACACATTTAACTAAGCTGACACATTTAACTAAGGTGACACATTTAACTAAGCTGACACATTTAACTAAACTGACACATTTAACTAAGCTGACACATTTAACTAAACTGACGCATTTAACTAAACTGACACATTTAACTAAGCTGACACATTTAACTAAGCTGACACATTTAACTAAGCTGACACATTTAAATAAACTGACACATTTAACTAAACTGACACATTTAACTAAGCTGACACATTTAACTAATCGAATTGATCATGCAGGAGGGTTGCATTTCAAAATGTCTGATTACCAACCAACATTCCAGACTGACCTTGAACTCTACTACAAGTTCAGCCCCTTGTTGATGCAGTACATTCCCAAAGAGACTGTCGAGGCTTGGATTAAGCAAGGAAAACAACTGGACCCTAAGAAACTTATCCCCGCCCTAGTGCAGTATGACCACCAGCGTTACCGCGAGCAGGTTGGTGTTGTTCATAGCGTTGAACCTTTCTCTCTGAATCATGTTTTATTTTCATTCTAAGTATTGACCATGTGTTCGTATCATCACATGCCAACTAGTAGTAGGAGGATTAAAAATAACTTAACAAATAGTGCATACAAAAATGAACTGGTGGAAATCTAATCAAATTTGTGAACATTTTTAAAGAAATTAATTTTTTTAATAGTTATTTCATGTTTTAAATGTGTGATTTAGAGCATTAATCTCCCCATTGTTTCTGACACATTACATTATTACTTATAATAATGATGCTCATCTTTTACATCAAAGATGTTTCAATTCAAATTTTAGTAAAATTTTGAGGTTCTTGTAAGTTATAATTAAAAAGGACTGGGACGATTTTTATATCAATTTACGTGTAACTAGGCAACACATTTTTTTGTTGTTATCAAGCTTTTTGAAACACATAATTTCTAAACTACAATTAATGATGCAAACCAAAATGTGATTGTGTGTGACCTGCTTCTCCATTAACCTGACACAGAATGATATAAAGAATAATGACTAATTTTTAGTATGTTTAGAATTACACTGAAGAATTTTTAATTATATTGACCACTCAAAGTAATTACTCTCGAACTCTGCAGTTTTGGTGACTTGTATCAATGAAAATATTTAATTGTATACAATTTTAGTCTGGCTATGAGCTCTCATTATGATTATTATATGAGACCAACAGGAATCTGGCTTCTTGCTATTCAAAATAGATTTTTATTACACACCCAGTTTAAATGAGTTTGTTTGAAAATATATTTCTATTATTAACCCTTTGAAAACATTTTTTAAAAAATTTTAAAAAATAAAAAAATTAAAAGTTTTCAAAGGGTTAATAATAGAAATATATTTGAAAATATATTTCTATTATTAACCCTTTGAAACCTTTTTTTTTAAAAAATCCTTTAAAGGCAAACCTAAAAAGACTGAGTGTATATTAAGTATAGGCCGGGATTTTGGAATTAATGAGTTAGATTATGTTGTTTGTACTATGACGAAATAAGGTGAAAATAATATAATAACTTAATAAGTTAACAGCTGGGGAATAAACCCAGGAAGTATTTGATTACATTGATCACAGCTGAGGAAATAAACTCAAAAATTGTTTCACAACCTCACAGCTAATCAGCGAACCCCAAAGTTTATATTGACAGTGACTACATCATTCTCATGCTTGTCGTTTTTGAGAGTGGCATTTTGGATTATCTTCCAGGTCAAAATAAAAAATGCTTTCTTTTCTTTATCATCTGTGTCAATCCAGATGTTCATATTGTAAATGTCATTTTGCTTTGGTAGGGTAATGAAGCCATCAGGTACCTGGAGTTTTGTGTTCAGAAACTGGACAACAAGGACCTGGCCATCCACAACTACTTGCTGTCTCTGTACGCCAAGCTGCAGCCCAACAATTTGATGACCTATCTGGAGCTGCAAGGGGAGGTAAGACTTGGACATGTAAGGGGAGACGAGAGGTCAACGGGTAACATGGATGGAGGTCAAATATTTAATTGAAGTACTCTATTTAGGCGGCTGGGTAGCGAAGTCAATAGTGCGCTCGCCTCACAAGCTGAGGGGCGTGGGATCGAGCCCACGAAAAGCCACTATAAAAATGTTGAGAAATGACTAACGTTAAGAAAGTCCTCGGCTGACCTGGAGAGGGATGGGCGCCGCCAGTGTCTATTAAGCCCGAGAATGTTCGAATGGAAACATCAGAATCCCCCTACGACCTCGAAAAAAAGAGGTTATGGGACTAAAAAAAATTTTTTAAAAATAAAAACTTTATTTAAAATTTGGGGGGGGGGGGTAGTTTGTACAAATTAAGACAGGTTTTAAGATACTTGAGTACATTTTTATAAAAATATCTGAAGTCCCATAACCCATGGTCGTAGGGAGTCCTAATGTTTCCATTAGAACTTACTAGGGGCTTGTTAGACCTTGGTGAGTGCCGCGACACCCTTCCGGGTTAGTGAAGGACTTTCTTAGAGTTAGTCATTCATCATTTTTATTTTGGCTTCGCGTGGGCTCGATCCAACGCCCCTCAGCTTATGAGGCGAGTGCACTATTGACCTTGCTATCCAGCCGCCCTGTGCACATTAGCCAGAGATTTTAATGAAGATAAAAGAATACTTGTATCCTCCAATATTAACTTAGACTTTTCTTCACTCCTGGCACAGGATCCATTCTCCATCTGCTATGACGTCAAGTACGCCCTGAGGCTGTGTGCCGAGTTTGACCACAAGAGAGCCTGCGTCCACATCTTCTCCCTCATGGGGCTGTATGAGGAGGCTGTCGACATGGCTTTAGCTGTAAGAGCAATGTTATTTGTTGTTGATGTATAACGTATTGTCATTTATGTAGTTAGTATGATATGAATTTTCTTTAATTAATACATGTATTGTTATCTCCATGTAAAGCGCTGTGAGTCCGGCTCCTAGCGGGGATACAGCGCTATATAAATTATCATTTTATTATTATTATTATTGATGACATGGATTTAACTTTAAGAACAATGTTATTTGTTATACATATTAATACATGGATTATCCAAATAAAACGGGTTATTACTGTGTATGTTTTAACAATGGCACCTTAACCAAGGACCTTCAAAATAAAGTTATTTTAACTCTTAAAGCCCCAGAAGGTTTTCAATAAACATCCGCCTCAGTCCCGTAAGGATTTCCCGTATTACGATCAACCGGTTATGAAATAAAAAAATTTGCGTAAAATCCATTTATAATATTATTGTCATACTGACTTCATTTTTTAAGCTAAGAATGGTTATTTTACGCATCCAAAAGACCGTACTGAGTTTGAAACAATATTTACCTGTAGTTTAGTACTATCATTTTAGTAATAAAGTATAACGAAAACGTATCTTCGAAAAAAAAAACTTTAAAACTACAAAAAAACATCGCGAATCGAGCGATAACACTAGCGCTGGCAACGGCCGCCATTGCAGAAAGTCGAATACATCGTTTTTCAAGCATTGAAGAGTTTTTACTTTCCGAGATCTCATTTCTAACGAGATTTGTATCTAGGGACGCATTACGACGCTTTGCGGATAGCGAGAAGAGACGCATTACGACGCTTGGCGACTTTAAAAGTTAAAAAAGGGGGTTATGAAATCTTAGGCTACTGAGACCAACTTTAAAAAAAAACTGAAATGATCTCTAGACACCTTAACATAAGAAAGAAAATAACATCTGGCAAGTTGGGTTGTTTGCTGTCAAATAATACAATTTCTTACCTTGGTTTACCACATTTAAAATGATTTCCCTCTAAAGTTGATACCATGACCAAGGACATCCTTGTGTATGTCCTGGACTAGTCATAACTATCAACTCTTTGTTTTCTTCCAGCCTATTGCTATTCAGCACTGCTTACTATGTTAAAAGCCTGAGCTCCTCTTTATTTTTTTGTAAATGTGTTATTGTGTGTCTTTAAATAAGCACAAAGCACACAGGTCTGTAAGTTGATTTGAATTGAGATTACAGCCTGAATGAACTTGTCCATGGCAGGTGGATGTGGAACTGGCCAAACAGCAGGCAAACAAACCAGAGGAGGAAGACCGAGACATGAGGAAGAAGCTGTGGCTCAGGATAGGTGAGTTGGTTAGTTGGTCATTAACTAGATTAGGTACATGGCTGGACAGGGACATGAGGAAGAAGCTATGGCTCAGGATAGGTGAGTTGGTTCGTTGGTCATTAACTAGATTAGGTACATGGCTGGACAGGGACATGAGGAAGAAGCTATGGCTCAGGATAGGTAAGTTGGTTAGTTGGTTTATTCCATAGTGGGATAAGCAACATGATAATAAGTTTATCAGAGCCTAAGGCAGGGAAGTTTGTTTACAAATAGATATGTCTAGACATTGAATATTAGATATTAAGGTATGTCTAGACATTGAATATTAGATATTTTAGTTAGGTATGTCTAGACATTGAATATTAGATATTTTAGTCAGGTATGTCTAGACATTGAATATTAGATATTTTAGTTAGGAATTTCTAGACATTTAATGTTAGATATTTTAGTTAGGTATGTCTAGACATTTAAGATTACATATTAAAGGTTAGGTATGATTAGACATTTAATGTTAGATATTTTAGTTAGGTATGATTAGACATTTAATGTTAGATATTTTAGTTAGGTATGATTAGACATTTAATGTTAGAGATTTTAGTTAGGTATGATTAGACATTTAATGTTAGAGATTTTAGTTAGGTATGATTAGACATTTAAGATTACATATTAAAGGTTAGGTATGTCTAGACATTTATTATTAGATATTTTAGGTTAGGTAAGGTTATAAATTCTAGATTGTTGAAGCTGGATATTAAATAATACGAAAAGTTAGATATTCTAAGATAGGTATTGCTTGATATTAAAGGTTAGTTCAATCTACTAATTTTTGGGCATGTTAACTGTTATAGGATACAAAAGGTAAGTTATTCTAGAATACATGAGGCTGAATATTGTATGATAAAAGGGCCTTTCATCTTCTGTTAGCAGTAACAATAACAGAAATGGTGTAAACCAACTTGTCCCATTAATGATGTTAGCAGTAACAATAACAAAAATGGTGTAAACCAACTTGTCCCATTAATGATGTTAGCAGTAACAATAACAAAAATGGTGTAAACCAACTTGTACCATTAATGATGTTAGCAGTAACAATAACAAAAATGGTGTAAACCAACTTGTCCCATTAACGATGTTAGCAGTAACAATAACAGAAATGGTATAAACCAACTTGTCCCATTAACGATGTTAGCAGTAACAATAACAAAAATGGTGTAAACCAACTTGTCCCATTAATGATGTTAGCAGTAACAATAACAAAAATGGTGTAAACCAACTTGTCCCATTAATGATGTTAGCAGTAACAATAAAAAAAATGGTATAAACCAACTTGTCCCATTAATGATGTTAGCAGTAACAATAACAGAAATGGTATAAACCAACTTGTCCCATTAATGATGTTAGCAATAACAATAACAAAAATGATGTAAACCAACTTGTCCCATTAATGATGTTAGCAGTAACAATAACAGAAATGGTATAAACCAACTTGTCCCATTAATGATGTTAGCAGTAACAATAACAGAAATGGTATAAACCATCATGTCCTACAATCACAGCACGTCACGTTGTTGAGGAGGAGAAGGACATTAAAAGGGCCATGGAGTTCCTTCATGACTGCGACCACCTCAAGATTGAGGACATTCTCCCTTTCTTCCCAGACTTTGTCACCATTGACCACTTTAAGGTAAACATATCCAGAGGTACAATAGTGTGGGGGCAGGGGGTGTTGTCTGGGGGAACAGGTCATCATTGGCCACTTTAAGGTAAACATATCCAGGGGCATGATAGAGTGGGGGAGGGGGTGTTGTCTGTGGGAACAGGTCATCATAGACCACTTTAAGGTAAATATATCCAGGGGCATGATAGAGTGGGGGGAGGGGGTGTCATCAGGGGGAACAGGTCATCATAGACCTCTTCAAGGTAAACATATCCAGGGGCATGATAGAGTGGGGGAGGGGGTGTCATGTGGGGGAACAGGTCATCATAGACCACTTCAAGGTAAACATATCCAGGGGCATGATATTGCTGCCAATACTGCTGTTTTTTCAGTTTCTGTCACACCTGTTGATTTTTGTTCTATTGCTACCACTACAATTTTTTTGCTCTATTGCGACTACTACTTTTTTTTTCTATTGCTACCACTACTGTTTTTTTTCTATTGCTAACATCACATTTTTTTTCTATTGCTACCAGTACAACTATTTTTTGTATGATTGCAACCACTTCAACTTTCTTTTGTTCTATTGCTACCACTACTGTTTTTAGCGCATTTTCGAGAAGTCGAATGCGCTATTGCACCCATTTTGTCCGTCCGTCCGTCATCACCCTTGATCTCAGCATCCATAAGTCCTAGACCCATGAGGTATATATGTTTTTTGTATGTCCTGACCTGCCATTTGTGCATCAACACTCAGTTACTCGATCCGTTAAAAAACCCCGTTAAAACTACCAAAAAATATTTCGAATTGAGAGGTAACACTAGCGCAGGGAACGGCCGCCATTGCCGGAAGTCCAATGCATAATCCTTCAGGCATTGAAGAGTGGTGCGAAAGGGTGCAAAAGAATTAGTTGTTTTTTTTTTAGTTGACGTCATTAGAATATGTGTTAAAGTTTAGAGAGTTTTACGTCATCATTTGTGGTGACTTGTAGTTAGATTAAAGAGAAAATAATTTTTTTTAAAATGTAAAGAAATGACTTTTAAATTTTAAAAAATGTCAGGTATATTCATTACACAAGAAAATTCATAAAAATATGTCTAAAATCTAAAAACAATTACTGATAACTACATAATTCTGATATCTAACATAAGTACTGATACATAATACGAAAATGCGCTAACACGTCCTGAATTCCAATAGGGACCAGGCTTAACATGATTTTTTGTTCTAGTGCTACCATTACAACTGTTTTTTCTATAGCTACCACTACAACTATTTTTTGTTCTATTGCTACCACTACAAGTGTTGTTGTTCCTACAGGACGCCATCATCTCCTCACTCCAAGAGTACAACCATCACATTGACAGCCTCAAGAAGGAGATGGAGGAGGCCACACAGAGTGCTGAGGAGATCAGGAAGGAGATACAGAGCTTTAGGAACAAGTAGGTCAAGAAAAGGGGGGGGTAGGTTTTCTAGGGGAGGGGAGGGGGCATGCATGATCCGTATGTGTTGTCTTTTCTTTTCTTAGGTATCATCATCTTCAGATGTGACTATGCTAACAGCCCGTATGTGTTGTTTTTTTCTTGCCATATGTATCATCCTCTTCAGATGTGATTATGCTTACAGCCCATATGTGTTGTTGTTTTTCTCAAGATATGCGTATGTCAAGGCAGAAGACAAGTGCTCGTCCTGTGGCTACCCGCTCATGACCAGGGCCTTCTACCTGTTCCCGTGTAGTCACAAGTTTCATATGGACTGTCTCATTTCAGAGGTTAGGGGTCAAATGTCACATAGTCGTTTTCCCTTGTTTAATCCTATCAAGACTTTATCTCAGAAGTCAGAGATTGAATGTTACGTCTAACGGCCAACCCTGCCCATAGATGTAACCAAGTATTTAATACATCAATTATTTGAGAACTCCATTTTCATCTAAATTATTCCTGAAACAAAGCCAATAAAGCCAGTTTGGCCAATAGAGCCAGTTTCCCCAATAAAGCCAGTTTGACCAATAAAGCCAGCTTGGCCAATAAAGCCAGTTTGGCCAATAAAGCCAGTTTGACCAATAAAGCCAGTTTGACCAAAAAAGCCAGCTTGGCCAATAAAGCTAGTTTGGCCAATAAAGCCAGCTTGGCCAATAAATCCAGTTTGGCCAATAAAGCTAGTTTGGGCAATAAAGCCAGCTTGGCCAATAAAGCCAGCTTGGCCAATAAAGCCAGCTGGGCCAATAAATCCAGTTTGGCCAATAAAGCTAGTTTGGCCAATAAAGCTAGTTTGGCCAATAAAGCCAGCTTGACCAATAAATCCAGTTTGGCCAATAAATCCAGTTTGGCCAATAAAGCTAGTTTGGCCAATAAATACAGTTTGGCCAATAAAGCCAGCTTGGCCAATAAATCCAGTTTGGCCAATAAATCCAGTTTGGCCAATAAAGCTAGTTTGGCCAATAAATCCAGTTTGGCCAATAAATACAGTTTGGCCAATAAAGCCAGCTTGACCAATAAATCCAGTTTGGCCAATAAATCCAGTTTGGCCAATAAAGCTAGTTTGGCCAATAAATCCAGTTTGGCCAATAAAGCTAGTTTGGCCAATAAATACAGTTTGGCCAATAAAGCCAGCTTGACCAATAAATACAGTTTGGCCAATAAAGCTAGTTTGGGCAATAAAGCCAGCTTGGCCAATAAAGCCAGCTGGGCCAATAAATCCAGTTTGGCCAATAAAGCTAGTTTGGCCAATAAAGCTAGTTTGGCCAATAAATCCAGTTTGGCCAATAAAGCCAGCTTGACCAATAAATCCAGTTTGGCCAATAAATCCAGTTTGGCCAATAAATCCAGTTTGGCCAATAAAGATAGTTTGGGCAATAAAGCCAGTTTGACTAAAATAAAGCCAGTTTGACTAAAATAAATCCAGTTTGGCCAATAAAGCCAGTTGTCCTGACATTTGTAATGATGATGCTGTCGTCCTTGCTCCAGGTGTTGCCCAGTTTACCTCCGTCCACCAGAAGTCAAGTGGAAAGTCTGCAGAGGAAACTTGCTGAAGGGGAGACAACCACAGTACACAAGCTGGGAGGCAGCGGTGGTCTCAAGGACATGGATGTCAAGGTCAGTAGCATCTGTGTTGCGTTTCGGTCAAACATAAAACCTGCCCCGTGTTGTGTTTCTTTTGTGACTCTGACACAAGATGTTTTTTTTTTTAAATGCCCTGTGTTGTGTTTGTGTTGTGAATCTGGCAGCACCTATTTTGTGTTGTATTCATTGATGTGAGATTAAATTTTTATTTGGACTTCACTTCCTTTTGATAAACCACCTGTCCTAGATTTTTAAAAATACTTCCATTCTGAAGAAACCAGGTTAAATACATGCCTCTTTGCCATTTAAGATATACCAACAGCTATGAATATTATGTATGGATTCAAATCACACATAAATTCATTCATATACATTCGCATGTAATTTATTCGTAAAACAAATTGAAGTTGTTTATTTACATCAAATTGAAAAATAAACACTAAATCCAAAAAAGGGACTGCAGTGCAGATCAAAGAACGAAGTTTGAGGTTTCCGCCGCTACCCTCCGTTTAATAAAACAATTTTTAGCGCATTTTCGAGAAGTAGAAATGCGCTATTGTATCCGTTTTGTCCGTCTGTCATCACCCTAGATCTCAGCATCCATAAGTCCTAGACCCATGATGTATATATGTTTTTTGTATGTCCTGACCTGCCATTTGTGCATCAACACTCAGTTACTCGATCCGACCTCTTGTAGTGGCAGTAGAGCTCCTGGAAGTGCCATATGACCTCATTTTCCATACAAAATCTTTTTTTTTATTTCACTAAAATGTTCAAAATTTTGTGCTGATCATTTCTGACTACTTCCAGTGGCAGGTCGACCATCAGGAAGTGCCACATAACCACAAAAATCCATTTTTCACCAAAATGATCGTTGTGACATGGAGAACATTTTTAGCGACATTATGAGGCAGTCCGACCTCCTGGAAGTGCCTCATAACCTCAAAAATACATTTTTCATCAAAATGATCGCTGTGGCATGAAGATCATTTTTAAGGACATGTTGAGGCAGTCAGACCTCCTGGAAGTGCCTAATAACCTCATAAAACATCTCAAACGAAATTTTCTTCACCAACAAAGTATCTGATGTAATTTTGATTATTCGTTTTGGAAATTTTTAAGTTAGGGATGATAAATTTTGTAAGTTGTTTACTTACACCACGGTTCAAGATGCTCAGAGATCAATCAGCAGACATACAACTTGTGTCATTCAATGTACAGTCTCTACACAAACACGCAATCAGTATAAGAACAGACCAAGTGTACACAGTCAGCAACGTTTTATGCTTTCAAGAAATTTGGATGAACAACACCGATGATGCCAAAATTCCAAATATGGTTGAAGTCGTCAGAAATCCTAGCACAAGCAGAAAAGCAGAGGGAACCATCATCTACACAAATATCAATTCTGGATTGATGACATCACAACCAAAATCGATAAAACAAGAGTCTGGTCAACATCAACACATCGAAGCAACATCGTGTATGGTTGATGACATTGTCGTTATCAACATATACAAAAATCCCTTAACAAACAATCGGTTTTTCAAAGATTTCATCAATGAAAACTTTGCAGCACAAATCAATCAACCAAACGTCATCATTTGTGGTGACTTCAATCAAGATCTTAGCGGCCCAGGGGCAGAAATTGAAAACTTTTTCGAAACAAGCTTCAACATTCAAATACTTTCACCAAGATTGGCAACCACGATCTATCTCAAACAACAATTGACGGAGTATTTGGGCGATTAGCTGATTACAATTTAGAATGTTCCATTTATGAGTCCTATTTCAGTGACCACAAACCACTTGTAGTTAGATTAAAGAGAAAATAAAAAAATTTAAAATGTAAAGAAATGACTTTTAAATAAAAAAAATTTCAGGTATATTCATTACACAAGAAAATTCATAAAAATATGTCTAAAATCTAAACACAATAACTGATAACTACATAATGCTGATATCTAACATAAGTACTGATACATAATACGAAAATGCGCTAACACGTCCTGAGTCCAAAAAGGGACCAGGCTTAACATGATTTTTTTTTTAGTTTATAACATTCTTATAATAAAGCTTAGTACAAGCTTTGTATTTAATTATTTGTGAAGATTCTAATTGAAGCATCCGATGTTATGTTTTTTTAATTAGGCTAATGATTGTTCAAAAGCCAACTACTTATCTTATACCTTAAATTGAAACACTGATAAAACATCTTTCTCTATTTGTGCCCCAAAACTACGGAATTCTATCTCTACCATCACACATTTGCTGTATTCCTACTACTTAAGGCCCTCAAGACATCTCATCAAACATTGCTTTCAAAATTAATTCAACAAAAATCAAACATTTCTTCAAACGATTAACATAGCTTATTTGTACCGTACTGTCATTACGTGATGTAGTTAGCTTATTTGTACCGTACTGTCATTACGTGATGGAGTTAGCTTATTTGTACCGTACTGTCATTACGTGATGGAGTTAGCTTATTTGTACCATACTGTCATTACGTGATGGAGTTAGCTTATTTGTACCGTACTGTCATTACGTGATGGAGTTAGCTTATTTGTACCGTACTGTCATTACGTGATGGAGTTAGGATATAGATGTCTCACATTGAATATAATTGATGATAATTATATGTCTGTTTTTTTTTTTATGTAAAGCGCTGTGAGCTCAGTTGCTTGCTGAGGTACAGTACTATGTAAACTATCAATTTATTGTTATAATTATTATCAAATGTATGAGATCACCTCTTGGCTGGAAGGGGATCCTCCATTACTTTCATACAGGACAGAAAACTAGGTCCACAGGCTGGCCTACTAATGTGCATTGCTAAACAGCTGCTTGAAATTAATCTTCAGAGCTTTTCTTTACTCAAGTTGAAGTTATATTGGTTTGTTAGTAGGGCAACTTAAAATAAACATCTTATATTGTTTTCTCTGAGAATATTGTGATGTAAATACTTAATGATTAACAGTCAAACACAAGCATTTTAATAACACCAAGATTTTTCAGAGGTCGTTGACATGATTTAAAAAATTTAACTATTGAAAGACATGGTGTTAGAGTGTGTTAAATTGATTTGAACTAATAATAATCCAAATCAGTGGTTAAAACTTCAATGGGTCAGTTTTGCTGGCTGCATCTTCCAACAGTGAATTGCAAACTTGAGTAGAAGGGTCATTCCACCTATCAACAGGTAGCAGCACATATTTCAGGTGTGGGAATTAGTCACAGGCTGGCTGACCTCAGCTGTGATGTTGTTTGTTACCAATGTTGTGGTAGTTTACTGCCATGTACAGCTTACTGCACTCTTTGAAAACAATAGATGGGGAATAACTCTGACAAAAAATAAAATTGGAGAGTAGTAGTGCTGTTAGAGTTTCAATAGTTTCATCAAATGGTTTAATGTGGTACCATGCCAGCCTGATACCACCTTACACAGTTTATTATGAACTATTCTTGTATTATGTCCTCAGTCAAAACTTGATGAGTTTGTGGCCTCAGAGTGCACGTTGTGTGGGGATTTTATGATCAGGTGAGTTCCTGAGTAGTATTAGAAACATTGTATAATCAGGTGAGTTCCTGGGTAGTATTAGAAACATTGTATAATCAGGTGAGTTCCTGAGTAGTATTAGAAACATTGTATAATCAGGTGAGTTCCTGAGTAGTATTAGAAATATTGTATAATCAGGTGAGTTCCTGGGTAGTGTTAGAAACATTGTATAATCAGGTGAGTTCCTGAGTAGTATTAGAAACATTTTATGATCAGTTGAATTCCTGGGTAGTATTAGAAACATTTTATGATCAGGTGAGTTCCTCAGTAGCTTAGAAACATTTTATAATCAGGTGAGTTCCTGAGTAGTATTAGAAACATTTTATGATCAGGTGAGTTCCTGAGTAGCTTAGAAACATTTTATGATCAGGTGAGTTCCTGAGTAGTATTAGAAACATTTTATGATCAGGTGAGTTCCTGAGTAGTATTAGAAACATTTTATGATCAGGTGAGTTCCTGAGTAGTATTTGAAACATTTTATGATCAGGTGAGTTTCTGAGTAGCTTAGAAACATTTTCCGTATGTTTGTTATTGACTGTGTTTAGACATTATTGTACACCTGATTTATTAAAAATTTATTGCATATATGATTAAGGTGAGGATTGGTTACCTTTTTTAGCATCGTTCCTTATGGTATTAAAGTTTTGCCTTTTGGTATAGAAAATAGTAGCTCATTTTTAAATCATACATTGACTCGTGGTATCTGCATGTTTTTTGATAGTTTGCCAAAAAAAAATGGGATCGATTTTTAACCCACTTCCTCGTATGCTAGCGAGCTGAAATTTTGCAGGCAGACTAGTGCTGACGATAAAAATATTCTTTCAAAATTTCAGATCTATCAAAATTTCTGTTATTAAATTAATGGATTTTCAGATAATCTCTATGTAGCATGTAATTTGTTGTGCGGTGCGTATTATATTGACCCTACTTTTTAAAAATATATTCCCTATCTGTAAATGTTTATGCTAGTCTGGATCCCATTACATTAAACATGTTTTCATAACCCTTTTCCTGTGATCAAATCAAGCTGAAATTTAGCAGGTAGACTGTTGTAGTTTTTTTAAAACTATAAATCCTATATATATTTGAGAAATTACTAAAAGTTTGGATTTTTGGATTGTCGTGCAAAGTGTATTATTATAAAATTCCTTTAGTTATGTCTCGTATAGAAAGGATTTATAGTTTAAACTTTGTTGTTTTTTTTTACGGGTTTTTTGTTCACTTTTAAACCGTCCATTGCCATTTGCATGTAATGTCTCCTAGAGCAGGCATGTCTTCAGAGCTTTAGTTTTAATTAAAATTAAAATCCAACACCTTAGAGCATAAATTGTTTATTCCCATCATAAAAACTACTATTTTTTTTAAATAAAGAGATAGTAATTAAATTTATTTGTAAACTGTGAAGTCGATAGGTTTTTTTTTATATTTTAAATTGCCATGGAGATTTTATTTCCTCATACCGTTTTTAAACTCCTTCAGTGGTTCTTTTTATGGAGAAATTAAATATTTATGCATACTCACTAATGTGCTACATGAATGTATGTTAAAGTTTTTAAAGATTTTTTATAAAAGAAAACACCTTTTCATGCATACTATGTTATCAACAAGACTGCAGGAATAATTCTTGTGATGTTGATGTTTGCAAAATGGGGTGAAATGTTTTTTTTTCTCTAAATGAAGTTTTCAAAGAAATTTGTGGGACGGGGGAATACTCATCTGAAAAATTAACTTCTGACAAAATTTTAATTTAAAAACTTTATCCAACAATTTGCAAGGCCTCAGTCCTACAAAATAATTAAAATGAAAAATTGGCTTCAAATCCAATCCCTGTGACCAGTGTTCCCTTTAAGCTGCATGGCTGCTCAGCAGCACAGATATCTGGCGGTCGCCTCACAGCAGTTCAGAATTACAGCGCAGTAAATTTTGTAAAAATTGTTGCACAAAAGATGGATGCTGGGCAAATTTGCACACACGCGTTTTTTCCACATAGACATAATGTTCTAAGTCCAAGTCCCATAAACTATGATGGCCCACATAGACATAATGTTCTAAACCCAAGAGCCATAAACTATTTGATGGCCCACATAGACATAATGTTCTAAGCCCAAGAGCCATAAACTATTTGATGGTCCACATAGACATAATGCTCTAAGCCCAAGAGCCATAAAATATTTGACGGCCCACATAGACATAATGTTCTAAGCCTAAGAGCCATAACTATTTGATGGCCCACATAGACATAATGTTCTAATCCCAAGAGTCATAAACTATTTGATGGCCCACATAGACATAATGTTCTTATCTTATATGTTACAGACGCTCCTTCTGTACAGAAGATTATTGTGTCCTACGTATTTCTATGGTTTGTGTTTAGTCCTGTATTCTTACTAGAGTTTTAAAAGATGATAAAGTGGTGGCTTTCCTGGTTTCTTCAGGCAACCCATTCCATGCCAGAATACCGGACGGAAAGAAAGAAAACTCGTATGTGTTTGTTCTTGCATATGGAATGAGAAAGGTGTTTTTATCTTTGTCTATTTGAGGGTTGTATTAGGTTATCTTTGTGTTGTATTTCTAAATTAGAATTAATTGCCTTATGTATAATTACTAATTTACTCTTGGTTCTTCTATCCTCTAGTGTTTCAAGGTTTAATGATTTAACTAATGGTGTTACTCTTGTCAGTTTTGAATATTCTCCAGTAATGAATCTGGCAGCTCTTTTTTGGATTTGTTCTAACTTATCAATATTTTCTTTGGTGGATGGGTCCCATACAGAAGATGCATATTCTAGTATAGGTCTCACCAGGGTGAGGTAGCATTTTAGTTTTATATCTTTGTTACAATTTTAAAAGTTTCTTTTTATAAAGCCTAAGGTTTTGTTTGATTTTTTAATAACTTCATTGACATGGGGATTCCAAGATAGTTTCTCATTTATTATGACTCCTAAGTATTTCGCATCTTTAGTTTGGGTTAGTTCTTTTCCATGAATGAAATATTTTGAATTTAATGTTCTAAGCCCAAGAGTCATAAACTATTTGAAATCTGTAGACATAATGTTCTAAGCCCAAGAGTCATAAACTATTTGAAATCTGTAGACATAATGCTCTAAACCCAAGAGCCATAAACTATTTGACCAGCCAGCAGACTGCTATATCAGAGAGTATGATGAAATCAATAATCGACAACTTTAAAACAATAAATCTGATCCTGGTTGTGGAGTTATTTTATCTTCACTCAAAACATCACAATACCCGTGTTTATGTGAGAATTATTGATGCTGGTAATTAACATTTCTGCTTGTACCTCGGCCAGCAGAAAGTATGTGTAATCCTAGGGCAATAACTCTACACTTTTACTGGCAGAAGGCATGTGAGGCAGTGGGTAATCAATAAGGGGAAATGATCTTTTCTTACACATGAGTGACACCAGGTCTTAGAATCATGGTGTTGTACATCTGACATGTAGCTTTAGGTGACTGGACATAACACCAGCCACTTGAAATTAGGACGTTCAACATTTTCTAACTTAAGATTTTAATATTTCAATTTTTTTAATCATCATTTGGAAGCCAATGGGAATATTTTGATATTTATTAGCAAGATACCTCAACATGATTTAGAAGATGATCTATCCAGTAAAATTAAAAATTAAACGGCATCTTTGCGCTCCTAGTCTCAACTCATGAGACTGTGAGTAGTATTTAATCATTTCACTGCGTGTAGTATTTAATCATTTTACTGTGTGTAGTATTTAATCATTTTAGTGTGTGTAGTATTTAATCATTTTATTGTGTGTAGTATTTAATCATTTTACTGTGTGTAGTATTTAATCATTTTTCCTATTTCATTATCTGAGCTGTGTGTACATTTATCTTTGGCTCCTAATACTATCTTTTAACCTTTGACCCCCTCTGACAGGTGTGTGGACAAATTGTTTGTTGAGGAAGATGAGTGGACGAGCATAGCAGCAGATTGGGAGTGACCTTAACTTTGTTTTACACACCAAACAAATACTGGACAGTGGAGCGTACATAGCTAGAATCTGACAGGCTGTGAGGAGGACTCAGTAGTGATGATGGGACTTGTGGGTGATGATGGGACTTGTGGGTGATGATGGGACTTGTGGGTGATGATGGGACTTGTGGGTGATGATGGGACTTGTGCACTTTCTGCACCCACCAGATTTTTCAGTCCTGGTTGTAGTTGTAGCATCTAACTCAGCTGGTGTTCACCAAATAAAATCTTGGCATAGCGTAAGAAAGATTTGGTCTGTTAGCCATTCAGGTGATGGTCAGATTTGGTCTGTCAGCCATTCAGGTGATGGTCAGATTTGGTCTGTTAGCCATTTAGATGATGTTCACGGGACAGCCAGAGAAAAGCCATAGGCAGAGTGAAAGAGTTTTAGAGTATGATGTGATTTTTAATCTATTTCCTTATCCCTCACATACAAGATGTAGCTGTGTGAGGTTTCACATTTACGAAGAAGTATAATTGTGCCATGGCTCCAGTTCTCATCACTAATTCATTGGACTTTTTTTTGTAAGTCCCTAATTTCAGTCACAAATATTTCATATCATTAATTGTAACAATTCTTGAATAAAGGTTTTAAAAAATGATTGTAAGTTATGTGTGATGATTGCAATCCAACCAAATTTGATTTTCATTCCTGTTGTGTTTGCTCAAAACCTACCATGATTTATTTTCACTTAAAGATCATGTCTATGGTAACCTTGTCTTTAAAAATATTTGTTAAAAGAAAATACATAGAAGGAAATATTAAAGGGATGGGGGGTGGGGGGGGGGGCAAAACAAAGAGTTTAAAATAAGAACAATAATCTGGGTGCTAATGTAGTGCAATATTCTAGCCCTTGATTCATGGTCAGTTTATTATCCTGTATTTGTCAACCCTTTCAAAATAATGTTTCTTTGACTATAATTTGACAAATCTTGAGGTGAAATCATAATATATACTTAAAGTAACATTTATTTTAATAAGGGTGCCATATTAATGATAAATTCAACATATTTTGTTAATGTGTTTGCTGAAAATTTGTTTATTGTTGAATTAAAATATACTTTTTTAAACTGTTGCATTTAGTCAATTAATGTATCCTTTGTGCCAGTCTCTTCAGCTGTGAATCATGAAAGGGACATTACTCACTACTCATCAAAGCTTTAAATTGTTCAATTTAAAAAATGCTACTAAATCTATGTGAACAAGATTATACTTTTGGAGACAGCCCCTTCTAACTACTCCATTGTAAGTCTGTACAAGAACGTGAGTTTAATGTTAGGTTGTTAATTGTTTTGTCATAAAGCTGTCATGAATCACTGTAGGGAATCACTGTAATATATTGATTAAATTAAAATAACTATGTATAAACATATACTTCATGATTTATTTTTTATTTTATTTTAATGCCTGGAGTAATTGTAAAACAACAAAAATAATTCTAAATTATGCTTTAAACTCTTTTATTGAACTTTATAAAATTCTATTAAAGTCCAGTTAACACTTTTGGAAAAAGAGAAAATAATTTCAATATATGGCTTCAAAGAGAGACTTTCTAAACTACATGTATTTAGCCAAGGGTTAGAATATTATTTTTGCATATTGCGCTCTAAATTGTGCTGTCTCTAAAGTAAAATTCTAACCTAATAACAGTCCAGATTGATTAGGATAAAGTAGGCCACAAATGTCACTGTCAAATTTGATTACAATCATACCCAGGTTTGTTGTTTGTTTTTTTTAGCTTTGTTTAAGAATTCTAAGATGCATTACAAACTAATGATTATGTTAAAGTGGTAAACAGTTAGGTACCAACAAATGTATCTATGACCCCGCGTATTAAACTTAAACAGAGTCGAGTTTGGCTTACCTTCCCCTGTTTATTACTCTAACATATTTATTAGATTCCAGTTCATTTCATCCTCATCCCTCAAACATAACCAAAATATAGAAGATAAAAATCTAGATTTCAAACTTAAATAAAAATACATGACAAGTATTTTATTTGAATGCAGATTTAGAAGAGATAATACTTTTACGTCCAATTCATACTTCTCAAGAATCAGTTCACTCATCTTATTGAAACTCCAAGAATGAAACTAAATACTGTAGCTATAAGTATAAGCCATAGTCATGATTTTAAAAAAATCATTAAACATAATTCATCAAAATATTTCTTTATGTTCATGGTGTTTATTTTGGTGTGATGGGAAACTTGGTGAATACATTTATTCTTCTAAACATGTTTCTAATAGTATTTTGTAATTGTGGAGACTGCTTAAGTCTACAGTAAAAATTTAACCTTGATGACTTGCAGCACTATGATCAAAGAAAACAGCTAGAATAATTTCAAGTGCTGGTATGAGACTCTGTGAGAATTCGCTTAAATGTATCATAGCAACATGATCATAAAAAAAATTGTTGATTGGAATAATGAAAAACTTGTCGCTGTGAGGAATCGTGATTTAAATAAAGAAATAATTTACATTTTTAAAGAAATAATGGACCTCATGCCTGATAAGATGTCTCTAAACACTGAACGATTCAGAAAAGAGCCTTTTTCAACAAACAGACAAAAAAATAAAAAAATAATAATAGGGCTGCGGAAATTATCCTTTTATTTCTCGATTGATCGGTAAAAGATTTTATCGATTAAAATTTATTTTAATCTATAAAATAGCGATTAAAATAATGGCAATTTTTTTCAATCATTTTACCGATTTATCAATAAAAAATATATTATTAATAATTAAAAATAGTTACTTTTTTAATTACAAACTTCTCCATTAACAAATAAAGGTTTTTTAAAGTGTAAACTTTCAAATAAGCTGTTTTATAAGGAAAATGATATCAACAATTAAACATTGTTTTAACTTAATTAGCAATAACACAACATTGACATTAAATTGAACTACTTACAGCTAAAAGAATGTGAAATGCAGTTTTTGTTACTCCCCTTGAAATTTTCAGTTTAATGACGTCATACATCTTATTTTTAGCTTTAATCCAAAGCCAAAAAGAGCAATCTTGTTATTTTGTAAAGAAATATTTGATGTTATTGTTATGTTATTTAAAAATTATTAGCGTAAAGTTGTTGCAGTGATTTCTCCACCAGCAAATGGTCCCAAGCTGTCCTTGACCCCGGGGTCAGGTCAACACGTCTCACTGCCGATGTAGGCTTTGTTGTCCCTGCCCCACCGGGGTGGCTGGCCCCCAGGGGACAGGTCTGTGGACGAGGTCTCGGACACGGCCGCATAGTCCTGGCTCGTTGTTTCCATGCGGTCTCGCTGATTGGCAACCGGGTGAAATCTAGAAGGAGGAGTAGTGTAGTCTTACATGTAAATCTAGATAATGATGGAGGAGGAGTGTAGTCTTACATGTAAATCTAGATAATGATGGAGGAGTAGTGTAGTCTTACATATAATATTCGATATTAATGACACACAAACAGTGGACAACATAGTACATTCTAAATCTGGGTACGATGTCTTTTTAATCCTTTATATTAACTTGTGGTGTCTGAACCGAAAGACACCACGATCGGCCAACCTTGCCGAAAAAACGTTGGATCGATTTGTAATCCACTTTCTCGTAAGCTAGCGAACTGAAATTTTGCAGGTAGACTCGTGCCAATGATCAAAATGATGTATCAAAATTTCAAATCGATCGAATGGACAGTCATTGAATTATTGAATTTTAAAATTATTTTATTTATCTCTTTATAGCATGTTAATTTTTTGAGACAGTGTTGTGGTGCGTAATATGTTCCACAACCTTTCATGTCGCGCATTACATTGACATTACTTTTTAAAAATATATTCACGATCGGTACGCATTATATTTAACACGTTTTACGAGGCATAACTAGAATTTTGTATTTTTGGATTGTTTTGCGCTGGGTCGAATCGACGAGGACCACTCTAGTCATCCGAGGGTTGCTGAGACTGGTTTTGTCTTATGTGTGCGCAGATGGCAGACAATGACCACTCTTGACATCCGAGGGTTGCTGAGACTGGTTTTGTCTATGTGTGCGCAGATGGCAGACAATGACCACTCTAGTCATCCGAGGGTTGCTGAGACTGGTTTTGTCTATGTGTGCGCAGATGGCAGACGAGGACCACTCTTGTCATCCGAGGGTTGCTGAGACTGGTTTTGTCTATGTGTGCGCAGATGGCAGACAGGGACCACTCTAGTCATCCGAGGGTTGCTGGGACTGGTTTTGTCTATGTGTGCGCAGATGGCAGACA
>MUZC01000616.1:66698-137028 GCA_002072015.1 Radix auricularia | reverse complement strand
CCCTCACAACAATGACTTCCACACCCGCACTTAGTGGATCCCCTCACAACAATGACCTCCACACCCGCACGTAGTGGATCCCCTCACAACAATGACCTGCACACCCGCACGTAGTGGATCCCCTCACAACAATGACTTCCACACCCGCACTTAGTGGATCCCCTCACAACAATGACCTCCACACCCGCACGTAGTGGATCCCCTCACAACAATGACCTCCACACCCGCACGTAGTGGATCCCCTCACAACAATGACCTAATCAACAAACAGACATACGATCAGTTCAGTCCCCTTATTGGCCAAGGTGGTGAAAACGTTCAAGAGTCGTGTTTGCTCAGCAGCAGACGTGCAAAACTTTTGGACTTCTGGCCCAGAGTAAACAGCCAAGCACGTGACCTTTGACCGGACTCGTTGTGCAGCCTTTTGAAAATTTTTCTCTGTCCTGCACACGTCACTAAGTGTTGACGCTCTAATATCAGATGCAAACACGGCTGATTGGATGGATCGATAGCTTCAGGACAGGACCAAGTTATGGTCCTGCCAGGACATGACATAGCCACGGGTTAGGACCACGTTGGTCCTGCCAGGACATGACATAGTCACGGGTTAGAACCACGTTGGTCCTGTCAGGACATGATACAGCCACGGGTTAAGACCAAGTTGGTCCTGTCAGGACATGATATAGCCACGGGCTAGGACCACGTTGGTCCTGTTCTGACGGGAAAAAATAAATAGTCACGGGATAGGACTAGGTATGTCCAGTCGGGCCATGGTCGATGGCCACAGATGTTGTGGCTCATTCAGTCCGAACTAACACCTACCTACATCCGTTGGACGGGTTTTACTCCCAACAATTACAAAAATCTGTCTTGTCCTGTCAATAACAGATACATCTGTATTGATCTGTTAATAACAGAGACATCTGTCTTGATCTGTCAATAACAGATATATCTGTCTTGATGTGTTAATAACAGATACATCTGTCTTGATCTGTCAATAACAAATACATCTGTCTTGATCTGTCAATAACAAATACATCTTATACATCTGTCTTGATTTGTCAATAACAAATACATATGTCTTGATTTGTCAATAACAGATACATCTGTCTTGATCTGTCAATAACAGATAATACGACAGACATGGTCCACAATGTTGTTGTTGATTGTTGTATGGGAAGCACATGTCGTCTTATCTTTCAATCTCCCGTGTACTTCCTTATTCCACCGCTCCCCCCCCCCATATTACGTGCCTATTTGCCACACACTTACTTTGCAAGGCCGCACTCAGCATGATATATATTTTTAGGGCTGAGGAAATAAACGATTAATTAATCACTTAATCGTTAAAAATTTTAATGGATTAAAACTAATTTGATCGATTAAAATTCTATTGAAATGTAAGCAAATATTTCTAATATGTTCTTCCCAATTTATTAATATATATATGTTTGTTACTTACATACCTTCCCCTCGCATTATTATTATTTATTTAGACGTGCATACGTAAACAAAAAAAGGTTTTTCTTTCTTATTTCTTGCACAGCAGAAAGAATTTGCTGTGTTACGTCACAAAATTTGTGAGCCACGGAATTACCGCCACTTAATTAACCAATTTCTCGAAATAAAGAATCGTGACTTAATGGCCTTTTTATAAGCGTTATTCAAATATAATTAATCGAAATTAATCGAAAAATCGATTGAATTGTCCCCATTAATCGAACAATTTTTTAATTTAAAAAGAAATTACCAGCCCTAATATTTTGTTATCTGTTGATAAATAAAGTCTGAAAATCGTTGTCTTTATTCAGCTAGATTACGCATCTTTATAACTGTTGACTTTGTGTTGGTACGCTTTCTTAAAATCCCACATGTTTACAGCAAAGCAAAGAAAGGCCTGCAGCATAAGATTGTCAAATTTATCCTTGGGTGTAATTTGTTAAAAAATTGCCGATAGCGAAAATTCCGCATAATACGTCTACAAACTCTTTGCAAACGGAAAACGACCTTAGTACAATACAAACAATTATCATTCAGGGTATGAATACATTTTGCTAGTGGTAGTATTGCACGGGATTTCTGTTCGCTTTTATTCTACCTGCTCTGTGCGTTCTCCCGGCCATGTCTAATCAATATTTCTCCAGTTTCCGTTGCTCCGATGCTGCTGAAGTTTGACATGCATTAGATATATCTATACATATGCATTTTTGGTGAAATTTACACAAATGAATCATATTAATCTATAACATAATAAACCGTAAAATTATTTCCATTAGTTTATTTAATTTATTGGTTAACTTTCAGCTGACACGATAGTTATTATTATCGTGTGCCTCTCTCAATCTCAGGGAGCTCTGGACAATGGATTGAATAAAATAAATGCGTACTAACCTCAAGTCCCGAGTTCGCCATACTCATCAGTTTTAAAATTTGTGAAGATGTGTGACGAGTGGGGGGGGGGGGGAATGTATTTGAGAAATGTGACGTCATAATTAAACTCGCAACTTTAAGTCAAAGTTCCAATTGGATATTTGATTTCGACCTATTTATTTTATGACATTTTACATGGCTTCACACGAGTTATGATATTAGAGTGTAATCTAGGTGACCGTCTATAAGTGACGTCACGCGCATTGGGGGGGAGAGGGGAGTCAAATATTTGTGACGATGGGGAGGGGGTTAAAGAAATGTGACGTCACATAAAAAACTCGTATCTTTAAACAAAATGTCCACGTAAATACGGTTATTAATTGTTGCAAATTATTTAACGAAGTTTTCAAAAGATGGGTTCAAGCGTGTTCATCTGTCAAATTTCTGACAAACTACACGGTATTTTGATACAACTTTAAAATTTTTAATCTACCCCCTTCCCCCCCCCCCCCGTCTCATTCTTTTCTCCGCTCCTATCGTGACCATATTAAAAAAGTACTTAGTCTAAATGTTTTTTTAAAGTATATTTTAGTTGTTCAAAGATATTTACTGTAATGACAAAAATATAAATATTTCAGCTGAAATCTATTATTTAAAAAAAAAAATACACATCAAAATAAAAAAATAATGAAATGTAAATACATCGCAAATTATGTCTTTTGAATATTATTATCATCTGAATTTCTGAATGGTTGGTGATGTAATAACTGTTACCACCCGCCCACAGGTGTTGACGCGCCTTTCTGAAAAAAATTAACCAACTCGCGCCCATTCCCCATGTTTCTTGTGTAGGTTCTGTATTTCACCGCAGCTAGTTGCTGTTTTTTCTTCTTGTTATTGGTTTGTTCTATTTGTTCCTTAAAGATTGCTCTGTTCTGAAAGTTCCTTGTTTTGAGCCCTTTTGTCAAGCTCTTACGTACCCCGCTAACATTTTTTCCATCTACTTATCTATAAGACTGATTGCAGTCTCACCCACATTTTGTTTAACCACTTCCCACATATGTTTTATATTTGTAAGTAGCAATAGAATATGTGGAATAAATACACTGTAGCTAATTTTGACAATTGTTTTTCTAAGTTCAACACTCTCAAATTTGTAAAAATTGTTTGAAAAAATTATTGTTATTGTTATTTTTATTTTTAGGCAGTTTCTTTTCATTGGACTTGTTTGGAGATGCCTGCAGATTTCAGAGCTCATATTTTGAAGAAAAAAAGTTTAAATTTGATAATAAAAAGATTCACTTTGTATTATTTTCAAGCCTGTTTTAAAGACTTCTTCCATCAATAAAATTTAATGTTTTAAAAAATAATAAAAAATTTAATTATATGAGTAAAGTCAACTGTGTTTGTTGAATAAAAGTGAACATCTTATCTTATATGCTACATCTATTACAGAACACTTTTGTGTCCTACGCTTATCCATGGTTTATATATATTATTGCATTAATTTTATTAGAGATTTAAATGTTGATAAAGTGTTGGTTTTCCTGTTCACCTCAGGCAATCCATTTCCATTGAATATTTATTCTTATAATTTTTCATTAGCCTTAGAAGGGGGACGAACCATAGTTTCTTTTTCGCCTCAACATAACCCATTCAGTTTTTAAGTTTATTTCCCTTGCAATACTGTATACAAAAAATCGATAAGCACTCTCTAAATGCTAATTGTTATTGATTTCATTTCAGTATCCCCATTTAAAATAAACATTGGCGATGCAATTTATAAAATTTACATCTGAAGGGACTGCAACAAAAATTTTCTCAATTAGGTATTTCAAGCAATAAATATTTTGAAGTTTCATGTTTTAAAATTAGATTACGATGCGTTTCTTTGTATTGTTTTCTTTGTTTACAATCCGAAATTTGGAGGCGGAGCAACGGACATCCTGAAAAAAAAAATCATCTGCAATCCCGGAAGTGAAGTGAAGTTCGTAGGACCCTATAATTCTCTCTTTCTTGTTGGATTTTAACACAAAATCTTTTCATTGAAACATTCCGCAACCCTGAGGATATCTGATCAATAGGAAGAAATAGAGGTATTTAAAAATTAATGTGATTTTTTTCCCCCAAATTATTATGCCGACAAGTTTAGGGGTGTGGCCTGTTTTTTGTTTTACTTAATTTTTAATAAAAAAAATATAAAAAATAAACTTAGACTTGGACTTAGAGACTTATCAGATTATCACTTAGTCTTAGTCTTCACATAGTTCATTCAATTCATTCATGTTTCATGATAATCTCAGGATTTAGTCTGATATTCACTGATAACTGATAATGATTATTCTTGCTTTCAATATTTGTTTCCCCGTTTATAAAAAGAGCAAGTTTATTTTCTTTCTTTTTTTTCTGACTGTGACTGTTCTAAATTATTTATTCATCACATGAACATAAATATAATTATTTAAATATAATTATTAATAATTATAATGTCACGTAGTTATATCACTCAAGAAGTCCTAGGCCTAGACCCCAGCCAAGTTAAATTAAAGTAGTTACTACTTAACTTAGCTTCTCATGACTCATCCTCAGCCTCATGATATGAATCAATGAAGATTACTACAAGTTATTACATAAATATATTCAATTTACTTGTGAAGTAATAGTAATAGATCTAATTACTCTTTAATTTTATTATTTGAATAAGTTAGCCATTAGCCTTGGCTTGGTTTTTTTTAACAGTTATATTTTATATTTATTATAATTTATAGTTATCAGTATTAACCAGATGGTTTGAAGCAAAGACAAATGTTTAATAATAATTACTATATTATATACTAACTTTACTATAATTTATTCTTCAATTGTCAAGTCAAGCCATACTACATATGCCCTGGTACACATTAAATGCTGATATAAATATCTAGGCCTGGAATAAATGCTGCCACTTTCTTTTTTAGCTTATTTACATTTCAATTAAGTTGAATCAATTGTTTGTAATGAAATAGTTCAAGTATGAAAAATGTAATCTACCTAACGTGAGAAACCATGTCAAATGTCACTCATACTTGCCATTTTCAAATGCCACTATCAGAGTAACATCCAAACATTGATAATAATTTATATTTAATATTAAATCATGTGACATGTTCAGCTATTATATAATGTAAAAATACTCCACTTGATAAATCATTATATTAGAAAAGTGGAAGTTGTACAAACCAATTATAACGAAGCTTTGATAATAGCTTGGAGCATTCATTCATTCACATTTTTATTGAGAATGGTTATTGATTTTTTTTAATTGCTTACTTCATTGCTTCTTTTTTGCAATGACAACACATTATTCTTCTGTTATTAGCTTATCATGACTTTGAAATATTAGTATTTGAAGTTTACCTTGCAAGATTCATCTATATTTTTAAAGTGTTGTAGCCTTATTTTTGTTAATAAGAAAATTTCATGAGTGACATAACATAATTTTTCTGCTCATTTGAGACATAAACATTTTAGAAGTATTCTACATCTGTATCATAGTTTCAATACATTATAGTAATGGGGATAAAGTTTGCTGGATAGGTACAGTTTTATTTGAATTATTTAGAGATATTACTTTTATTTTGTATTACAAGCCATTTAGTAAATCACTTCACATACTAGACACCAGCCTGCCCCCCCCCCCCCAAATAAATAAATAATGCCTACTATGATTGAATCTCCTATCTACTAAAATTATTTGTTGAAACATGTTTAGAGTAACATACTTAGTATTTCTGAAAATCCCATTTACGCTTACCCAGCTGGCTACACCACTGTACACATTTTCATGCCCTCCCCCACCCCTTAAAATTCATGAATATTTTAACTTGTCCATCTTAACCCCAGGCATATTACATCAACATTTCCTCATAACAAGAAGAGTTACATATCTAATTCACTTGTGGTTTTATAAAAATCTCTAATAGCCAATATCTGGCAATTAATATAATTTTTAAAATTATTTTTTATAATGACAGTCTTAAATGTTTATTAAAGAACTGATTATTGTGATCATATAAAATATCCTGCTTAAGATGTCTTTAAAGGATATGTATCAAATTAATATTTTTGACATGGAGTCTTGGAATTGGGTTTGCATATTGATTCAATAATTTTTGTATACAAGAACAGTGTTTCACTGAAAGAATATTTGACTAATGTGTGTGAAAGAGATAAATGTTCACTATTCTCATGCACCTGAGGTGCAGTGGTCTAGTGGTAGCGTGTTGGTCTGGCAAAAGAGAGTCACAGGTTCGAGCCCCAGTTCTGGCTAGCCACACAATTCCTAGCTCATTAATGGTGGCTCAATTAAACTTGTGAACGCTACCTCACTTACCAAGTAGGCCGTCATGGTCTGAAAGGGATTATTATTATTATTTTTATTACTCTCATGTCATATCACTGAGGGCCATGCCATATGTGGTGTTCTTGGTACTAAAGTATTATCTGAAGATCAGCGGTTGTTACTGTATAATAATATATAATTATAATTTTTATAATTTATAGGGTCATTGTGTGAGTCTCCTACACAAAACTGTGATATTATATTTGTGAAGCTGCTTCTGGTTTGAAGGGGATCGAGTGTTACTATTTTTAGTATCAAATGCTAGGCCCTCAAACTGAATCATTAAGATTTATCTTTGAGCCACAAATAATTACTATGAATGGCTCAAGCCCAAGGTTTGTTTTTTTCCCCTTATGTGCCAGAAACGTTGGAAAAGAAAGTCTTAAAAATTGGGACAAAGCATATTGCATTTTTTCCATTTGATGAAGTTAAAGAGCTTTTATCGATATAATATAAATTCATTAAAAATATAGCTACTGTTTTGGAAAAAAAAGACATCGTCATGAAAAAGTGTTTTCAGTAATACTACTTTTCACGATGAACTCAATGAAGTTTAAGTTATCTTTTTACCTTTACACTGACCAAATGTTCGCTTTCGATTTTTATTCAATTGTCTTAACCTTAACTGCAAATTATTTGCCCTGCCTACTAATACACTCCTTTCATTGGTGTCACCGTTAGCTTCCCTTCAATATCTAAACCAATCCCAGTACTTAGTGCCAGGACTAGCCCTGAATTAACTGCTTTGTTGTGCTACTTTTACAACACACATTCACATTACAAATCAAAAGGTTTTAAGAGAGGGCGTAATGATCCCACGTCTAGTACCACCAGTTTCCATCTTTGTTATTACACAAAATTCAAATAATGTTTTTGCCGTTACATCTGATTACGTTTATCGATCGCTACTGTGTAGTCTACTGTAGACTGTAGTGTAGTCAGTGTTGAGTTTGAACTCTGGAGGCCGAAAAAAACCATTTAGAAAAATAATTAATGTAGTGAAAAAATAACCTCGTATTCTTGAATCAGTATGACAGTGTGTGAGTATGTGTGTGCGTTTCTACACAGTTGCTTCCTCTCATTCATAAGCTTAAACTGTAAACCACGTCAGTTTTGAGGGGAAGGGGCTATCGGATTGAACAATCTTTTTTTTTTCTTTATCAAATTTCGACATACTTTTGGATAGTTTACGCTAATTAAAATTCTTTAAAACCAATCACACTTTAAACAAAAAAAAAATGGATTCGCCACTAAACACTGAGAGTTCTGAGACCAACCTCAAGCTAGCAGGCACACGCGAACATCGCTCCGTCTAGACAACGGAAAGCCCCCTCTGCGGAGGATGAATCATTCCGTTTCTCAACTCAAAATTAGATCTGGGCTAACAGCCTGCCAACCCTATCCGGGCCGAATGCCTTACCAAGTATGGATCAGGTTTGGCCCATTTCCAGGCTGAGAGGGGTGCAAGGGTCTATTTACAGCCTTAATTTGTTTTCGCATTCCTTTTGCTTGAGTTTAAGGTTTGTCAACAATTTTCCTGTGCTCTCGCTCAAAGAAATCGTGAGAGTTGCCCCTCTCCTCCCGACTCTTCGTTTCATGCGTACTATACATGAGCTATATATAAGGGGTCAAGGGGTTAAATTGTGCTTTTCAAATTATTTAAAAATATTTTTAATCGAAGAAAGACGGGGAAGGTAAATTGGCGTAAGTTTAATACCGGCCGGGGTAACAAATGAGTCAGACATTTTTCCTATTATTTAAGACTAATTCGGAGAAGGGGCGACGGAAGATCTAATCTAATTGTCATTCCAACACACTACTACTCTCTTACGATGCCGTTGTTCTAGTTCATTGTCCATCATCCGCGATGGCCGCAGCCGTTTTGTGAAATTCCAAGCACGCCTTATCCGAGGAGAATGTTTTGATCCTCTATTTACACTGTAATAGGGATGAACATAAAAATGAAAAGTTGATTCGTGCCGGAGACAAACTATGGCCTGTGGCTGTGGTAACCTTTTAGCGATGACCTAATTTAATAGGTGCCGTATGGGTGTAAAAAATCATACCCCCCCCACCACACACTTTTCTTTCTTCTACTTACTGGAAACAAACGGGACAAAGAAGGTCAATTTTAGTAGTTCCTCCACCACCACCCATTTATCTTTGGTATATCTTTATGTTTGGCAATATCTGACTATGATTCTATCTGCCCCCTTCATCTCCCAGCCTTTTCCCTTTGACCTCGCCTGGGGCTAGGATCACTTTTTTCATTGAGTGAGCGGCTTCTGCACTCGTCTTCTCACCACCCCGCCACTACCCCCACCCTCCTTTTTTTTTACACGTGAACTCCCGGACTAGGTTTCTGTTTTATTTGCCGTCGGTATGTGAGGGTGGGTTGGGGGGTGAGTCGTAGGCGCTTAAAATAAGTGCGGTGATTGCTCAGAATATCTCGTAAAGAAACAACAGAGTTCAACGAATTCCGTGCCCTTATCGCCAGTGAGGGCTACAGAGTCAGGAGTAGCGTTGGAAGTTGTAAGACTTAAGAATTTGAATTATTTGAACCCGTGACCAGAATCGTAGAGTCGTAAACTGACGTAAACCAGAGTTACACAGTAGCAGCGGACTGGGGGTGTTGCTGCTTTTTGTTTCCAGCCAATACCCTAGAATGGGATGTGTCCTAAACATGTTGTCACAATGAAAACATTTGTCCTTAGGTAAGTATCAGCCGTAAAAGCTAATAGGATTCAGCGGTAGGCCTTCGAACGTCTGACTCGTTTACCCAGTTGTCCATCATTTCCTTCTATGGGGATTATGGATTATTTCCATATACAAATATATTTAAAAAATTGAATATGCCGTAGTAGCTAAAGAGAAGGAAAAAATATCTATAAAAATCGACTTATCTTTGAAAATGTTCTTGGATAGGCTATCAACGGCAAGCGTGCCAGACTTGACGCGCATATCAGTATTTAGAAAAATATCAAGCATAACAAATAATTCTTAAATAATAGTCATGCATGTTGTTGGATCGCTCAATGAATTATACCTTTTAAATTAGCTACCCCAAGGTTGACGCTCCCGTGAACTCTGAACTATGAACCCAAATATTACCCGTCATATCTTTCAATGCTGTTGATACCCCCCCCCCCGGCACGCATGTTAATAACATCATTATCGCACATTTAAACATACATGTGATAGTGTAGCAGAGCAATCATAATCTCATATTAAAGATAATAATAAATTGATAATTTATATAGCGCTGTATCCTAGCAAGGAGCGGGCCCACAGCGCTTTACATGGAGATAATAACGTACATATATTAATTAAAGAAACATTTATACCATACTAACCACATAAATGACATTACGTTATACATCAGCTACGTTAATCATTAAAAAGAAATATTGTCTCATTAATTTTGAAAATAAATTTTGAAAAGATGCGTCTTAGTGCTTAAGTCTTGAAGGACTTGGTAGTTGAAATACTACGGATGTGTAATGGCAAAGAATTCCACTGCTGCACAAAAATAGAATGACCTTTCGTCAATTGTTTTAGGTCGTGTCTTCGGAACACATAGAATGTGTATGTCTGCAGTAGAGCGTAGCTGATGACTTGGTGAGTAGACCGACAGAAGTTCAGTAAGATAGGAAGGACATGAGTCAGAAAAGAAGTTGTGACAGAACGTCCAGTTTATAATCAATTCGGACTTCTATGGGTAACCAATGAAGTGAGTAAAGTAGCGGAGTAACATGGTCATTTTTTTTTTACTTTAGAACTTATCTGGCAGCTGAATTTTGAACTTTCTGTAGTTTTTCAATGCATTGTTTTTGCGCACCCGACAGAAGAGAATTGCAGTAATCAATACGAGCTAGAACAAAAGCACAGACTAGAGTTTTTTTAATGACAGTTTAGGCTGATCTGACGACTGGCAGTGTAGGCAGAGCGACAGATGTGATTGATGAAGTTTTTGATAGTCATGTTGTCAGAAATAATGTAGCCAAGATTCCTAGTCGATATTTTGAACAGTATATCAGAACTGACCACCTGAATAGAATTCGGAAGAGACAAATTACTGCGTGATTAATTTTTTTCAGAATAGGAGTGCTTCTATCTTATTATCATTCAGCTTGAGCTTACTGAAAGTCATTCAAGACTTTACCTCACCAATGCACAACTCCATCAATAGGACAGTGACGTCAATATCAGTATTATCAGAGTGATTAGTGTGGGTGTTGAGTATCATCTGCAAATGATTGGCTTTCAACTGAATGATTTTCGAGCAGTAGAAGTAGTGGCCTTATAAACAATTACTAAACGAAGTTAATAAATACATTTTAAAATAATAACTATTGATGTACTTATAAGTAATGGCTAGGAAAATAGCAACAACATTTTTTTCTTTATTTCCCTTCAAATATCCCTTCTATAACGATCTATTTCAGAGTGATTAGTGTGTGTGTTGAGTATCATCTGCAAATGATTGGCTTTCAACTGAATGATTTTCGAGCAGTAGAAGTAGTGGCCTTATAAACAATTACTAAACGAAATTAATAAATACATTTTAAAATAATAACTATTGATGTACTTATAAGTAATGGCTAGGAAAATAGCAACAATATTTTTTTCTTTATTTCCCTTCAAATATCCATTCTATAACGATCTATTAAACATGGAAGCAATCTTAAACACTAGATTGTGCCAGGCGCCGTGGCGCCTGCGGCGCCCCCGTTTTTTGGGCGCCTACGGCGCCAACCTTTTTTTTAAAGACCAACTAACTTGTCCTTTTTTGATAAATACGAATTATTAAACTTTCTGAAATGTACGCAAAGTATTTATTTAATAATAATAATAGGGGTTGTATTTTGCGTACCGATGCACACCAAACAATGACGTCATCATATTAAATATTTTTACAGCGCTCATCAACACACGATTTTTCAACTAAACTAACTGCTGTAGACTGTCGTACATCGCTTGCGTTATTACAAACATACAGAACCACACCACTGGGTGTTTTCTTAAACATTGGTGGTGATTTGTGATTCCGTGGACAAAGAGGGGTAAACGGTGTGTTTAGGGGAAGGTGGGGCTTGGTGTGATCTTATTTGTAACATTGAGTTCTACTACAAACATGCCTCTGTCGTGTGTGCTAATGATTGCAGGAAGGAGCACGGTCCTCTTGTTGTTCTAACGTGTTTGTGCTGATGAGTGATGTAGTGTCCTTATGCAATGAGTGCAAGGAGCCAAACCACACACAGTGGTGCAGGCTGAGCAAACTCTTGTTGTCTTGACTGAAACCACGTCGCACCCTCATACCCCCAACCCCAAAATTGTGTTATTTTAAGCTAATGGAACGAGAAATGCTTTATCTGACATGGGTCTGGTGCGGGCCAATCTCAGGCCTGTGAGGAGCTTAGATAACAAGTGTCGACTGCCCGTAGGTGTGTCTCGTGATTTGATCAGGAGACATACAGGCGCTGTCTCGGTATTGTCTTAAAGATGATATGGGCCTCTGGCATGTTGTCGTAAAGACAATGTGCGCCCCTGGCATGCACCCTTTTAAATCCCTTTTAGCAGGCATCCCAGCTAATCCGTCTTGCACTCTTTCAAGTTTAGGCATCCACATCCATTGAAGATAAGACTTTTTTAAAAAAATATGATGGTTCGGCATAAACTCCTATTCAAGTAAGCATCATTAACAAATCACAATAGGAAACTGCCTTGAGGATCCGCTGTACAGTTAGAATGAAAAACAAAAAACAAATTACACAAACTATTTGAACTAATACAAATAATAGTAAACGTTTCGGCTCATGCCTTCATCAGTACAAAGAACAATAACATAAATAATTACTTACATATATCTTAAAACATATTAGAGTAATTTTTATCACATAGACTCTAATATGTATTAGTTCATAAATAATGCTTAAATTTATTGTTTTCTTACACAAATAGTTTGTGTAATTTTTTTTTTTTTTTTTTTTTTATTAAAAAGCCATAAGCAGTCCCATTCTGTATGACTTATTAAAGTTAGAACGATAAGTTTACTGACACAAATTTAAGTAAACAGTTTTAAAACGAGGATTCAGCACACGCCCATGTAATGACCACCCCGCCCCCCCCCTCGAAAAAAAATTAAATAAAAATACCATTATATTAAATATATTAATGAATAACATGTAATAATAACATTATTTAAATGAAGTAAATGTATTTGATCAAGCGTAAAGAAGTTCGACGCTCAAATCTACATACAACTCGCTAATTTATAGCTGCTTTCTGATTGGACGGCGTCGAAGGCCTCTCCACTTTGCCGACACCCCGGTGGGTCTACTTACGCCACTGCCTGCCTGCCTGCTAAGTCAAAACAAAAGACAACCTTTTGACATTTGATGGCATGGTTGGAAGGCGCTTCTGTCACTGCACCATCTCCTGTTTTACAACTGGATTTCTGGAGAAAGGTCGAAGCCGGCGTAAAAGAAAAACATTAGACACCAGTGCCGGACCCACGGGTGAACAGTAGAGACACTGAATTGAAATGGCCGATTGTCTTTCGGTTAGCAACGTAGTCATTTTATGATCCACTAGAGTTTTTAAAATGAGGATACGGATGTGACGCAATTAACTATTAACTAGTTAGGCTCATTAGGCTCATTGAACATATAGACTGTTGCGATTTTTTGACATCATACATATTGTACATGAACTGTAGCGATTTTTATTATATCATACGTTTCAATATTGAACATTGACTAGCGAATCTGTTAGATCGTACATTTTCTTTCTAAAATCTGTCTAGTACTTAGAAAGATCGCGTCAGCGCCCTCCCCCATCCCCAAATCCCCTCCTAAATAAAGGTAAGGTTTTGACGCCACTGACAATATGGATTCAAGCTGTTTCGCTGTAGTTTCCAACATGTAGTTTTAAAGGTCTGCTATAATATAATATCATATAATATATTAACTATTTTGGGTAGAGGTGTCAGTAAAGGCTTAGACGCACCGTTACTTTGTGTAAAGAGGACTGCTATATTATATTATAAGACATGGCTGGGCAAACATTTTAGGGCTAGGGTCGCATTAGTAGGAAATGAAACGTAAAGGGGCCGCACCTAACCAAAATTTAGCCTTAGTTCAAGTACGAACTTCCATATATATCATAAATTTATTGATTTTTTTTTTCGATTTTACTGAAGACTTCCGAGGGCCGCTAAGAACCTAGTAGCGGGCAGCATGCGGCCCACGGGTCGTAGTTTGCCAACCCCTTTTATAATATAAAAGAAACATGCCCGCTATACTTTCACCAATACTGAATACTACTATAATTATAATGTCACCAACACGTTGGAATAAAAAATGATGTTTTTCATTTTTCGGTGTTCAGCTTATTGCGGGATAACGGAATAAAGTGAATGAAAGACGCAAATTATAAAAGAGTTGATTGGTATAGTTTCTTTATTTAAAAAAAAATAAATTAATAAATTATTTTTTTAAAGTTAAATTACTTAACTGATTAATCACTTGTTTCTTTAAGTGTTGGTCTTTTTTGTTACTTAATTTTTGTAACTTGCTACATTAGCGCCATTTCCAATTACTTATTGACAATTTGTTGAGAGCTAAGACTTCAGTTTGCCAAAGTTTTATAAAATCAACTGTAAAGACATTAGTATAAGTAGTACATATATACGTTGTTTAAATATGCACAGGCGGCTTATGCTAGTCTCGAATCCGCAGCTACATATTGACAAGCAATTAGAGAAGACAATCGATGGGTCTGTCACAGAGAAGTCAATGGCCTGGATCAGGCGGTCTGAGATAACCTAATAGCCTGCTTCCGATAAGCCAATAGACCGGGTAATACACAATAGAGTATTTAGATATGGCTGATACAACTCAATACCGTATCTTCACACAGATTCCCCGCGGGGTATGCCAGATGTTGAAAAAAAACGCACCCTCCCCCACCTCGCGGGGTATCTCCGTGGGCGGGGTATCTGAATTTATTATTTTTTTAACCGAGTAATGCATCAATGGCACTATTACTTGCAAAACACGAATACAAAATTAGATAGTGCGGGGTATAAGCGTGGGTGGTTTATACAATTTTTTTTACAGGATCTAAAATCTCTGCGGGGTATATGCGTGTGCGGGGAATGTGCGTGAAAATACGGAAGTCTCAAACAGAGAAGTCAATAATAGACTTATAAGGCGTTATTTAACACCAACCAGGTCTACTAATATTATTTTGCGGTACTGAGCTGACTGAGATAATCCAATAGATTCTTACAGAGAACGAAACCAAATCGACTATGTAGACTGTAGAGGAGTCTATCCGGTCTGAGATAAACAAATAGACCTTGATATTCTGAGTGATGGTGAACGAAATCAATACAATGTGTAGAGTGGTCGGAAAAAACCCAATAGAATCTGACTGTGAACGAAACCGATAGAGTGTATAGAGCGGTCTGAGTCTGAGACCATTCAATAGCCAATAGATTATTGGAAGGGGCCTGAGAACTAAGCCGTGAATATTTGAGTCCACTCCTCGGCCGTTCCCCCGGCATCTTTCCTTCCACTTATCACCGAGTCATCGCTCGCGCCCCCTCGCTCCCTCCCCCCCCTTCCCTCCCTCCCCCCTTCCCTCCCTNCCCCCCTCCCTGCTCCGTGTTGAGAGGAGACAAAAATTGAACCCGGCCAGTAAAGTAAAGTGTGGTGTTCTGACCCGTGAGGCTCCCACGTTTTGCGTGGTTTTAATCGCCGGCTTCTGTCAGTAAGTCCTAAGACGGGCCAGGACTGTCTGTATCTCCACGTTGGAGCGTGTAACTGTGGACATTTCGTGAACCTTTTACATTTTCTCACCCAAATCCTGTGTAGTGTTTGGTCAGTTTTATAACGGGACTTCAGTGCTGTCTTTATGGGTTAATGTCACAATTTCGAGTTTGGACCTATGTGTTGCTAAGCTTTAACTGCTGCACTGACCACGCTACCACATAGGTACGTATGTTTTTATCATTGACGCAGCCAGCGTATCTAGATGTGGGCGATATAATTTATATTAACTGTGAACCTGAGCAGTTGAAATGGGATGACAAGACGTTTATTGTTTTACATAGCATTCCTTTGTTGAATTAGAACAATAAACGTCAGTCAGAATGGGGGATGCGTGACGACATGGCCCGGACTTTATAAGAGCAATTTGTAATTTAGATTAGGCGTGGGGGGGCGTGGGTACACGTTCGTTAATGATTGCGTGCATATGTTTAACTACATACTTTGATCGAAATCAGATGCATTGCTTTTTGTTGTTGTGGGGCCTCTCTATGACATACACTAAGCATATTGTAAATACTTATTTTGTTGATGCTGTTTCTCCGATAAAATAGGGCCCGTACTTTCAGTTGGTCAAAATACATCATTGTTTAGTATGGCAACATAAGAGCGTGGTTTAAGTTGTAAATATTGTTACCGATTCCTCGCGGTCATCTTTGGGCTGCTTCGATTTCTTTTCTCTCAGCTGCACATCTTTCTAAACTCACACCACAAGCCAAAATATACAAACCAGACTAAACTAATAGTAATAGAACCAGGATGTGCTCGACTGCTCCGATTTGATGCTCAAAACTAAGTCATCCACATCATGATGTTCAGTATAGAGTATCTTTATCCCCTTAGATATCTGCTCTCAATATAAGGCTCCGCCCGTTCATTGACAGGTCATGTGAGGTTAAGTTAGTCTATCTACTCGGCGACCACAGACAGGGGAGATGTTAACACTAGCCCTGGCCTTGAGCCCCAAAACCAGTGTTTGAGGTTAAAGTACTTTCCCTTCATGTCGGGTCCAATCAGGTCATCTGGAGATTTTGGGGAGGGAGGGGGGTTTGTAGGTCTACCTCGCCATGAGCATCTGAATACCTGAATGATGTCAGACGATACGTGACCTTCTCGTGGTTCCCCAAATTTAGCTACGGCCTTGGTAGCGGGGGGGGGGTCATTGTAAAGCAGGTTTTGGTCCCCGTGCCCGTTTTCTGCGTAAATAAGATGTAACAACATGGACTCGTTTGAGTTTGTGTCAAATGTAGGTCACCGGAGGCGGAGGCTGATTCCTCTTGAAAACTGCCTTCTATAGAGAAAATGGGGGAGGGTGAGATGGCGGAGAAAAGATGGATGTGATCTTTGCTATGAGCAGAAGTATTTCATATGCTACTCTGTATCAGTATCACGGTAGACGATTCATCGGCTTGATCTGCCACAAAAATGACAATGTGATTCTGATAAATATTATTATTTTGTTTAGGTTTTTTTTTTAACGTTGAGTTTCGGGATGCCGTATTCCAAACACGCCGAAAAGGTTACTCACGCGCAGAGCTCTGGTGGAGAAACTGAAACAATGTTAGGAGATTCCAAACATTTTGCTGACTTGTAATTCTTATATGTATGCCTTTAAAAGTGTCTTATTTAAAAATGATTTTACAATATTGTAACGCGTTCACTTGAAAGCGTCACTATGGAAGAAAGTGTAGCTGTAAATAATCAAGTGAGTTCTCATGGATCTGTGGATAACTGGGCTACGGCAATCATTATTTCAGTGGTTTCTCATAACCAGTTTCGGTATACACCACATAAAACTTTGACCGATGGGTTGGTCCTTGACCTGTCACCTCAACCCCCCCCCCCCTCATTCCCCCAACCCACGTCTGACACATCGTAGCGCAAAATTTTACAGTACGACAGTACGTCTCAGAACTTTGTTCAGTGGTATATTGAGTGATATAGGTAATGAAAGTAGCCAAAGCCAGCCCCACCCTCTACTCTGGCTGTCACTAAGTCGTTCGTCTATCAGGTGCCAAGCGTCTCCTTCCCTCTACGCCACTCCGCCGTTCCCTTCCGACGGTAGCACGGTCCTGTGATAACATTGATTACTCACGACCGGCATCCACTCCCGACTCTCCTCTCCCTGACCTCTGAACTCTTCCGGGGTTGACAATGCGCGTGCATGCGCGCTAAAAATAGCTGGGGTGTTATTCATTGTGTGAGTGATTGGTTGGGGGTGGGGTGTCTATTTTAATTCGTGTGTCACCGCTGATCCGGTACGGCAGTACAGGCTTTGTTTATTTTACTAATATAAAAAGAAAGGGTCTGGCTACTTGCTGCCCCAGGACTAGTCAGTGTCCGTGTTTGTGTGTGTGCACCGCGGAGTCTGATTGTGAGGTCATTGTGTGTTGGTGCTGTGTTCTGTGTGCGTCTTCTTTGGTGGCTCTTTGGCATCGCCTGGTCCGCGGGAGTTCTCATCACTGCTGTGCTGGTCAGTTCCAAGACACACCGGGTGGGTGACTCACACGTCGCTGTCTGGTACACCACCAAGTGGGTCGGTCGCCTCTACAGGTCTGTGGGTAGCGTAGTTTAAGCTAACAGAACAGCCCGTACTCGTGTAGGGAAGAAGAGCGTATACGGAGTATACGGTTTGTTTAAAAAATATAATATTGTTGCTGTTTTTTGTTATTGGCTGCTTATGTTTCAGGCTGTTAGACATGTGTGACGTCACGTGATTCAGGAAAATTCATGTTTTTACTACCATCAGTCATGGTGGCGGTTTAACGTTAGAGACGTTTAGTTGACATCTCTTGTCTGAAACCAGTTCAGAGGAACGAGTAGGTCTCTTCGGTGTTTAAGCGATTTTCTGTCTGGAAAGGGGGGGGGGGCATGTTCGTCATTGTGCAAGCTAGTTTTGCCTCCGCTGAAACTGTTTGCGTCAACCCTGTCTAACATTCAACGACGCTTCGTTTATGTGACCAACAATACACTAATAAATAAAGTAAAAGTAATTTATACCATTAGACTATAATGATTCATATCTACTGATCCACGCTAACTAGTTCAGTTTGTTTATACCAGGGGTCTCTAAACTTTTCTGCCGAAGGGTCGCATTAATTTTTAAAAAAGCTGTTTCGGGACCAACTACTTACCCATAACTACTAATTTTTGTGACAAACTACAGGTAAATAATAGTATCTTTTTTTTTTAGATCAAAAGGTCTCCAGGGGCCGGATGAGAGGACCGCGCTGGTCGTAGTTTGGAGACCCCTGGTTTATACCAACCGAAACCTTTGACTGAGTACCATGAGTGATTGGATTAAAATTTGTCGATAAGGGGTTTGGTGGGGGGGGGGGTGTAAATCTGTCCGTCAGATCGTGCGAGGTCTCTCTCACCAATTACCCTCGTGTCAGTCTGTCGCGGGCTTCCACAACACCCCCAGCTCATTATATTCAAACATCACCTACACTCTTTCTCGTGCCTTTGTGTCAAATGTAGGTCNTATATATATATATATATATATATATATATATAAATTAAACAGCATCATGTAAATATTTTTTTTAAAAAAATTCTAGTCTGATTTTCGCGTTACACGTTTTAAAATTTAAAAAGTAATGTGTCTTAGCTGCTGATTGAACCTGCGACCTCCGCGTGTTAGGCGAATTTTATAATTATTACACTACAAAATAATGTTATTTTGATGTTCTGAAAGAACATAGTAATTGACTTCAATTCAACGAATTGTTGAATGACCCCCACGCTGTTTACTACATTTTCTTGCAATTTGATTGGTTGGTGGGGTCAGACAGCTTGCTTGGTGTCTGTCATGGTTGGACCATGATGAGAATTATATACATATAGATACTTAGGGGACACTTTGTTCTAGCGTGGACATCCATACACATCTAGATGGTTCAAGCGTGGACATCCATACACATCTAGTTGGTTCTAGCGTGGACATCCATACACATCTAGGTGGTTCGAGCGTGGACATCCATACACATCTAGGTGGTTCGAGCGTGGGTATCCATACACATCTAGGTAGTTCTAGCGTGGACATCAATTCACAACTAGGTGGTTCTAGCGTGGACATCCATACACAACTATAGGTGGTTCTATCGTGGACATCCATACACAACTATAGGTGGTTCTAGCGTGGACATCCATACACAACTATAGGTGGTTCTAGCGTGGACATCCATACACATCTAGGTGGTTCTAGCGTGGACATCCATACACAACTAGGTGGTTCTAGCGTGGACATCCATACACAACTAGGTGGTTCTATCGTGGACATCAATTCACAACTAGGTGGTTCTAGCGTGGATATCCTTCTACATATCTAGGGGGGAGTGAACGGGTTGACAATAGACTTTAAAGACCGTCGTTATCTGGACCATCTGACCTTTCCCGTTTAACTTTAGGTCAGTAGTTGGAAGGTTTACTTAAGGCCTGTGGGGATAAGGGAGGGGGGTCACCATTAGACCTTTGGCCTGGATCATTATGTGCGTGTGTTGAGCCTGTGATGGGAGTTTCCCCAGCCATCGTGGAGTCAACCATTAACTAACAACTCACTGCCTTCGCTAATTGCGTTGTAAGAGAGGCACAGGACATCGTTCATTACTTTGACCACTGGACTGTGTGTGGTCTTGGGATAGAAATAACATTCTGTTTATTTCTGTGTGTGCTAAGTTGTCCTCTACTGAAAAGTTGTTATTACCGTCTACATGCTGCCAGCCCTACTCGAACCACTATGGCACGGGAAAAGAAGTATGAAACGATGGAATGTTTGAAATAGTTCTGTAACTGGGGCTGCGGAAATTAGCGATTAATTTCTCGATTAATCGGTAAAATGTTTTATCGATTAAAATTATTTTAATCGATAAAATAGCGATTAAAATTAAAGAAAATGTTTTAAACAATTTTTTTTCGATTTGTTCAAAAATTATTAATATCTAATAGGCTTTTTACTTTTTGCGTACAAACTTCTTCATTTAAATAAAGAGATTTTTAAAGTGTAAACTTTAAAATAAGCTGTTTTTATACGGAAATGATATTAAAAAATGAAACTTTTTTTTTTTAACTTAATAAACAATAACAAAATTTAAATTCATTTACATTATTTTGAACTACTTATATTTAAATATATCTCCTAGAACTATTATATTGCCTGATTTTGTTACTTCCCTTAAAATTTTCAGTTTAATGACGTCATACATATTATTTTTAGTTTTAATCAAAATTATCGATTAATTATTCGGTAATTTTTCAAACAACGATTAAATTTAAATTAGTCGATAATGGCCTTACTTTTGTCACAAAATCATGCGGATGCTCCTGATATTAACTGCGAGTCGTGTCTGAAACCTTAGACCTTCACACGTAATTACGACGTATGAAAAGACAAGCTCTGATTCTCACATGGGAGAATATTTTGATCAGCTTTCGTTAAGTATCATAGAGTCAAACGCACACGTATCAATGTAGGCTCTACTGTTGTGAACTTCGAGCAACACTTCCATACAAGCCTTTATTCAATTCTCACCGAGTAATATATTTGTAGTCTTTATTCTCAGCAAGTAATGCTTAGATAAGCCCCGATTCTAGCCTTGAATAATAAGAGACCAGCGCTCAAAGCCCCGTTGTTAAGATGGATATTTTGTCACCAGTGACTCATTTTTACTAGGCCTTTTTTATCTTGCAAGTAAATTGACATGTTTTTTTTAATATTGACGAGAGTAGACCTCAACAACAACAACAAACAAACATCATTGAAATTATTCATTAGTAGCATTCTATTACACTCGTATGCAACACCCCTACGATGTGTCAGTATTAATGAGAACATCATTAAAATTTAGTGGCCACAAAAAAAAGTAACTTTAAAAAACCCATAACACCAAAAAAATTTGTGGAACTTATAGAATCTAGTGCAAAATGAAGCAGTGTGGCCGCTCACATTCAGAACATTGGAGTGCATTGACGTCATTAGTGAGACTGGCTTCTTGGAACTAAACACTATTGTCTAGTGTCTCCATCGTATTAACGACCATGGCATGTACACCGTAGGGATGGTTCATTCCTAATTTTTTTCCTTTAAGCCCGATAGGATTCCATAATATTGAATTTGTTCCCCGCCCCCCAATCTCGTACTTGCATTTATTTCCCCAGTTACTTAGAGGTGAATTATAAACAGATTAGACTGCGGTACTTTCACGAGTCCATAAGCTTGCACATGTTGACCAGCTCATGTTCAGGAGCTAGAGAACATCGTCGTCACATTTGTGACCTGTGTGTAAATGAAATGGTCGTTTTGATTTTTCTGAAGGGATTCCCCTCGAATTCTAGTATACCAGGTAATTAATCTTGCATCAGTTCATTTAATTGAAGGGTTCGTGTGAACTGAAATGGTTTATAAAAATATTGATCACAAGGATCGGTTTGAATTGAAGTGAGGTGTGCGTTGTTGATTTTTTAAAATCAAGTTGCTACATATTGTATTTCTTGTTGGCTCCCACATTGCGACCAACAACTCTGTTTGCTATAATGCTATCGGTGAATTGGTTTAAGAAGTTTGCAAATACTGATTCTTGAAATACACTGTAAGTGGTTCTCTGACGTCAAATTATTTTAATGACGTGAAAGTCTAATGTCATCTGCATCCCTGCGGTCAGTTAGTCAACAAAAGTGCAACGCAGTGTCTTGTCTTGTCTTCTTGCCACCGGGGGCCCAGGTGTTTCGCCGGCCCTGAGAGTGGACCATCAGAACTCAAACAGGGCGAGATGGTTTGCCGACCACCAGACTTGATCTTTCAGCCCTGGGCACACAAGAAGACAACAAACATCACGTGGTCTCACGCCGCACGGGATGGCACGGCCCAACAAGTCATCTTGAAACAATTTCAAACAACATCTAAGACACCAGAGCCTGAGACACGGGCCTTGTTCTGTGTTTAGGAGGGATGTTGTAAGGTCAGTCTGGGTCATCTTGGATACACTGCGATATTACACTGTGATATCAAAGGGTGGTACGCCGCGTCCACCAATTCATTGGACTCAAGGTCGGGTTAGCAACTTTTGGCTTTTTCTACCACGCGAAACCTTTTTTTTTTTCTTCCTGCTTGTTGGAGATGTTTATTGTCAAATGTTAGATCCCGTTTAGTTTAATGTATTGCAGGAAGCGTCATCGAACATTGGCTCTTCCAGTTTGTTAGATGCCAGGATTTGTGACAACAGTTTTATATTAATGAAAAGGTTTTATGACATTGAAGATCTTGTGTTGGTCATAATCTTCCATGAAGGTTTTTAACGTTTCAGAAACTCTTTAGGTAACTTCGGAATTTTAAATTCAAGGTAACTTTGTGGTGTTCAGAATATTCGTGACAATTGTATTAATTCATAAATTTTTCATGATGACTTTGTAATAGTGATCGGAAAATTGTTCATCTTCTATTCGTAAAATGTATTTGAATTTGATCTGTTCTTTTGGAAATATATGAAGAAAATTTTAAATCCTTTGTATACGAGACATAACTAAAAGAATGTTTATTATAATACGCAGCGCAAAACAATCCAAAAAAAAAACAACAACAACAAACAAACAAAATTTTAGTAATGTTCCGTAAATCATGTTTAATGCGCACCGATCGTGAATATATTTGTAGAAAGTATTGTCAATATAATACGCACCTTATTGCGGGACAGGAAATGTTGTTCAATATAATACGCACCCCGACACTCTAGCACAAAAATTTACACGTTACAAAGAGATCAATAAAATAATCTAAAAATTCATCAATTTAATTTAATTGCAGTACATTCGATTAATCTGAACTTTGGATAGATTCTACATCATTTTTATAATGGGCACGAATCAGCCGGCTAAATTTCAGCTCGCCACCATACGGGGAAGTGGGTTAAAATCGATCCAAAGCTTTTTCAGCACTCAAGCAAGCAGACACCACGAGTTAATATAAATGATTTTTAAAAAACTAAAATTTTCTCTCTACTATATCTATTTATTAAAAACAAAACACATGTTGCTTTCAATTTTTTTTTTTTTTTGCTAATGTCTCTTTTCTTTCGAGAAACCAATTATTTTGACTTAAAATAGATAGTTTACCCTGAGGATAAAAATGGGCAACCCAATGAACATATATGTTATACTCTGTGAATGAAGTTCTTACATGATTGGTTTGGTTTTAACAGTCATTTTGAAATCTGTATTATGAAAAATTTAATTGATGAAACCCTGGCAAAAAACATTAGCTACCGTAAAATTTAAGTCTTAAAGTTTCTCTTGATATCACCTGCGGGCCAACGAGTCCATTTATAATATCACTTGGGGGCACCGAGTCCTTTAATGTTATCACCAGAGGGCACTGAGTCCTTTCATGACATCACCTGAGGGCACCAAATCCTTTAATTATATCACATGAGGGCACCTAGTCCTTTAATGATATCACCTGGGGGCACCTAGTCCTTTAATGATATCACCTGGGGGCACCGAGTCCTTTAATGACATCACCTGAGGGCACCAAATCCTTTAATGATATCACCTGGGGCCACCTAGTCCTTTAATGATATCACCTGAGGGCACCGAGTCCTTTAAAACTTGTGGCTCTTCGATTTTGTTGTCTCTCAGTGGCGTCACTAAGGGGCTGCGGTGGTGGCTGGCCGCCCCGGGTGACACCGTCGGGGGGGAGGTGACACCAAATTGTAACATTCTGTATGTTCCCGTTATTCGGCAATGGAAAACTTGGATGAGTTCTTTGGCTTAAGTCGTGAGGAGGTGACACCATGAGCTACCGCCCCGGGTGACACACACCCGAGTGACGCCTCTGCCGTCTCTGTATTTCTCCGTTAGAATGGCCTCAAAGAAATTTCCCACTCGCAAGTACCAGAGAAAATTAGTCCTGTAGTTGTAAGTCAGCCCCCCCCCCCCACATCGCAGTACCGATCCAAGTCTTAGATCAATAATGTCTCTCACTCTGGCTTGAGGGATTTGTGGAACGTATTCAATACTGGCCCATCTGGCCTGGGGTGGGGAGATAGACGTGGGTGGTGGGGAGGGCTGATGTTATCTCTGGGAGGATCCACTTGTGACCTGGTCTCGGGCCCTAACACTTTTATGGGATACTAAATACACAGCATCGAGAGAATAAACATTAACAAGGCTTAGAAGGATTTATACCTGGTAATGATCTATGGTTGGGATAACGGTAGCAGGAAGTTAGTTAATGGGCAGTGTACATTTGTATAACGAATCTGTGACTTGGGATAGGGTTTAACTATTAGGATAATTAGGGGGTGGCCTGGACTTCATCATTGCGAGATTGTCTTGTCAAATTTGGGTCTATTGCCATTGCCATCAACGTGACTAACTGCCCTCAGTCCTGCCCGTCCAGCCATGATCATTATTTCACCAGTGAGCTTTTTACAATAACCATTTGATTTGATTCACGGGTGAAAGAAAACAACATTCTTAATCTTTAAATTTTGTCAACTTCATGTCTTCATTCTTGTATACTTCCTGTATGATAGTGTGTACTCCTTGTATAATTCCTGTATGATAGTGTGCACTCCTTGTGTACTTTCTGTATGATACTGTGTACTTCCTGTATGATAGTGTGCAATCCCTGTATGTGTTTACTTCCTGTATGATAGTTTGCAATCCCCGTATGATAGTGTGCACTCCCTGTACGTAAGTGTTTACTTCCTGTATGATGGTTTGCATTCCCCATATGATAGTTTGCACTTCCAACTCCTCCTTCTGGGGAAAAAGTAATGAGCCGTCCAAGGTCACCTAGACGAGAGTTTAGATCGCAAATAAACGTTGTGTTTATCATGATACCAATGTTCAGTTTGCACCATGTTGTGTTTATCATGATACCAATTTTCAGTTTGCCTCATGTTGTGTTTATCATGATACCGATGTTCAGTTTGCCTCATGTTGTGTTTATCATGATACCGATGTCCAGCTTGCCTCACGTTGTGTTTATCATGATACCAATGTCCAGTTTGCCTCATGTTGTGTTTATCATGATACCAATGTTCAGTTTGCCCCATGTTGTGTTTATCATGATACCAATGTTCAGTTTGCCCCATGTTGTGTTTATCATGATACCAATGTCCAGTTTGCCTCATGTTGTGTTTATCATGATACCAATGTTCAGTTTGCCTCATGTTGTGTTTATCATGATACCAATGTTCAGTTTGCCTCATGTTGTGTTTATCATGATACCAATGTTCAATTTGCCTCATGTTGTGTTTATCATGATACCAATGTCCAGTTTGCCTCATGTTGTGTTTATCATGATACCAATGTCCAGTTTGCCTCATGTTGTGTTTATCATGATACCAATGTTCAGTTTGCCTCATGTTGTGTTTATCATGATACCAATGTCCAGCTTGTCTCATGTTGTGTTTATCATGATACCAATGTCCAGCTTGCCTCATGTTGTGTTTATCATGATACCAATGTCCAGTTTGCCTCATGTTGTGTTTATCATGATACCAATGTCCAGTTTGCCCCATGTTGTGTTTATCATGATACCAATGTCCAGTTTGCCTCATGTTGTGTTTATCATGATACCAATGTCCAGTTTGCCTCATTGAAACCTCTAGAAGTAAATGTATGGACTCTGCGTCCTCACATGTATGCATCATGTGTTCTTATAATAATGCTTCTTTCAAGGCATTGCAAGTAAGAATTGCTTGTAATCATGTACGTACTTAAAATAATTACCAGATCAGATTGCGGAGTGCAAGTATTAAAAGATATTAGCATCAGGGCTGGCCTTAGGCATAGGCAAACTAGGCAGCCGCCTGGGCCTCCGCCTAGTCTCATTTGTGGGGGCCTCGCACAAGAATATTTCATGTTTATTTTTATTTTTGCTGTTACATTTAGGGCCACCAAATTCCCTTAGGCCGGCCCCGTTATCATAAAGGGAGGCAAATGAGTCTATATTTGAGTTATCTCACGATGAAGACTCATGTTTCGTGTGGCTCATGATCCTTGTTATTAACTCATTTCAAGTATACATGTTGTATGTAGTGTTGAACCCATGCATCAATTGGGTGTCCTTGAAGTGCACTGTCCCTCCCTTCGTCATCATTGATTTACACAGCAGCCTCTTATCACTGAACAAGGGATCTCACACCGATTAGAGAGGGTGGGGGTGGGTCCTTCAGTTTTCTAACAGTTTATCTAAAGTCACCCAGCTTCCAACCAGTCGGGTCATAATGTTATGTTTTTCTCTTGAACTCTTTGGGGTGGGGGGACGCAGGGCTTGAACGTTTGTTTAATCGTCTCTGTGAATAAGTGAGGTCGCAGGTTCGGCAGATGACTCACTTTACGAGGACCCACTTTACGAGGACCTGTGGTTTAATGATTGTGTGTGTGTGATGGTGTGTGTGTGTGTAAAGGCGAAAGTTTAAAATGTTACATTGATCTGTTGCACTTGGCAAACAGAGCCATGTTGAGTCTCTGTGCTGTCTTGCAAGCTTGCGCACACGTATCTGGTTCAAAGAAGGCATGTCAGATCATAATTTAATAGAGTGCTAGCTTTTCAAAAGAAACCTAATCAAAGAAGTGACACTGAGTTGTTTGTGACGTCATTTCATTGTTACGTATCGTTTACGGCGGCTGTAAATAGAGTATTTAAACTGAATTTGACACTTGTGGATATTCAATGCATATCTTATTGTAGATTTCATGGTGACTTATTATACGTATTATAATTTCATTTTGGGTATATTTTATGCAGCGATTTCTTACTTGCACAAACCATGCTGTAAAATAATCAAATTTACATAAATTAAAAAAAAATCAATTCTATAGATTGTTCACTGTTACTGTGCTCTTATTGTTTAATAAACACATTTCATTACGCCTCACACTCTTATGGTCAACCTGTGCTTATGTTGTTCATGCATATGTAAGAGAATCTGTGATTCCTCTCTCCCACAGACTGCCGTAGCCGTAGACTAGAACCGTAGAGGGATCTGTGCTAATGTTGTCAATGTATATGTAAGAGAATCTTATAACTGTGATTCCTTTCTCTCACAGACTGCCGTAGCCGTAGACTAGAACCGTAGAGGGCTCTGTGCTAATGTTGTTAATGTATATATAATATAGCCCTTATAACTGTGATTCCTTTCTCTCCCAGACTGCCGTAGACTAGAACTGTAGAGGGCTCTGTGCTAAAGTTGTTAATGTATATGTAAGAGAATCTTATAACTGTGATTCCTTTCTCCCACAGACTGTCGTAGACTAGAAGTGTAGAGGGCTCTGTGCTAATGTTGTTAATGTATATGTAAGAGAGCCCTTATTACTGTAATTCCTTCCTCCCACAGACTGCCGTAGCCGTAGACTAGAACCGTAGAGGGCTATGTGCTAATGTTGTTAATGTATATGTAAGAGAATCTTATAACTGTGATTCCTTTCTCCCTCAGACTGCCGTAGCTGTAGACTAGAACCGTAGAGGGCTCTGTGCTAATGTTGTTAATGTATATGTAAGAGAGCCCTTATAACTGTGGTTCCTTTCTCCCTCAGACTGCCGTAGCCGTAGACTAGAACCGTAGAGGGCTCTGTGCTAATGTTGTTAATGTATATGTAAGAGAGCCTTTATAATTGTGATTCCTTTCTCCTACAGACTGCCGTAGCTGTAGACTAGAACCGTAGAGGGCTCTGTGCACCGCCGCCAGCCAACCAACGTCCGCCATGTCGGCGTCCCAATTTGATGACCTGTTGGGAGATTTCGGAGAGACCAGCAACACCACCACAACGACGAGCAAAACCACAACAAACGGCAACTTTGATGACTTTGACCCATTCGGCCCCTCGGGGGCAGTACAGACCAGCGGGGGTGGGGATTCTGGACTTTTATTGGACTTTTCCGTTGATTCAGAGGTGAGTAGACAAACATTTAATGTTACGTAACGTATAACGATTAACTGGTGCTGGTTTTAAAACAAGAATTACATCTTAATTAGTCTCTATGTGTCTTAGAAACCTATTCTTGAGTGTTATAATTCAGTCAAAGTCATCCAAAGTATGAGATTTGCATAGTGAGACCAAGCCTATCATTGACTTGAAAGGAAAGGAGGGAGGGGTGGTCTATTATAGTTTTTCTTTCTTCAAGTGTAACGGAGAATAACAATAACTTCATTTCTAACTGCGAGTATCATTTAATTTATCTTCAAATAGCAGTTTTCACTCCCATACTCCTCATGTTCTAGGCTCTACACTCTACCAAAGAGTATATTCTAATACCTTGGGAAAAAAAATTGATAAGGTCAAGGCCATGACAGTGCCAGGATGCTGACTGACCAGGATGTCATATCCGGTAATGCCGAGGATTAGCCATCCTGGCACTTACTTGGTTCCATTTTTTGGCAAGGTCTGGGTGTTAAGGAAAAAAAAAAAGAATTAATTTTTCTCTTTTTTTTCCTTCCAAAGAGAAGTAAATTGAACAGATTCTTTTGTTTTGGTGCGTACTAGCATAATTTTATGTTCATCACATTAGAATTAAAAATAAATTAAAAAAAACAAACAAACAAAACAAACGAAATGAGACTGCAATGCTCTGAAAATGTAATATTGTCTTTGGGTAATACAATTTTTGTTGTTGAATCTTAGTTTTAAAATAATGTTGATGAGAATAGTTGTTTATTTTTACTGCACTACAGTGGCAATAATATATAATTAATTGTGCATTCAGTAAATTTCAGTAACGAATAAAATGTAAATATTCGGCCTAACTTGTCATAATTTTTCCTTTTGAGTAATGCCCGAACTCAGACCCGCCGGTAACAATGCCTATACAATCCGAACTAGATGTTAAAAAAAAAATTACTGCAGCCCGCTCTTTGCAATATTGTTGTACATATAAAGGTGAGTCGGGGGCCGGTCCTTGTGACGTTGTACCAGCGAAAGATCTTTATCTGGCTGTCAATCATCGACTATCTACAACGTAACGGAGACTGCGTGCTCTCACCCGAGAAGATTGTTTGTCAAAGTTTCTTAGTTTGCGGCGTGTGCGTGTTGTTTTTATACTTCAAGAAATCCATACTAAAGTTAAATAACACAAATCTGTTGACCCTAGTGAGTGTTAGCCGAGCTCATGGTGCAGTTGCGCAGGTATTTTGTTTTTGTTTGTTGCCTCCCCCCTCTAATTCCCCGAGTGTTGGGTAAACACTGTAAGCAAAATGTTCCGTATCACTCATTTACTGAAAAGAAAATGTGATCTGTACACACGTACATGTTTCGGTGTACTTTAAAACATTTGCAAGCTAAGCAAGCAAAAAAATAACGTCATGTTTATCAATGACGGCCATCAACACACTCCTTCCATTAAGAGTTCTTCAGAATACAAATTTCTATTGGCCCGTATGTTTGGGGCGTTTCGGAAGAAAAGAAAAAGAAATCCCCACCTGCACTTCACTTAATTTTGCACACATATTATTAATATGTTTTGTCGAGATATACAAAGTTTTTGGTGCGGAGTAACATAGGGGCCAATGTTTAAATTAATGAATTTGAAATTGCATACAGGAGGAACCCAAGTTCCCAACAGGTGTTTTTGTTTTCATAGTACCCCGACCATGTCTTTAATTAAAATTATTTAGTGTAGCACTCATGTATTTGAGTTTAAAATTGATTAGCGTTTGAAGTTTTTTTTTTTTTAAAGACACTTGTACTTAAACAAATTTACCATCATATATTAAGGACACTAGCCATATGCTAAAATCACTGGATTCCTTGGTTTTACCGGATGAAGATCACCTCCTATTTACAATGGACGTTTCTTCATTGTACACGTCAATTCCACATGCTGATGGCCTCTCTGCAATTTCCTTTTTTCTAAACAAGAAGGCAAATCTTAAGTTCCCATCAAGTGCCATACTACGATTGACCGAGCTGGTCCTAAATTTAAACTCGTTTGAGTTCAACGGACAGTTTTTTTTATCAAATTAGTGGAGTTGCCATGGGAACAAAAATAGGACCAAGTTATGCATGCATATTTATGGGCCATTTGGAACACCTATGGAATAAAAATTACAAAGGTATTTGTCCAGAGTACTACAAGAGATACATCGACGATTGTATTGGAATAACCAAAATGGACATGCAGCAATTGCAAAATTTTATTGACTTCATTGGTGGCTTCCATCCTTCAATAAAATTCACATCAACTATTCATAGGAGTACTGTTAACTTTTTGGACATACAAATAAAATTAAAAGAAAACAAAATATCAACATCCATCTTTTACAAGCCTACAGACAGCCATAGTTTCCTTCTATATACATCGTCCCATCCTCAAACTTGTAGGAACTCTATCCCATTTTCACAACTATTAAGACTTAAAAGACTCTGCTGTGATGAGGCAGACTTCTTGGAAAGAAGTGATGAGATGCTGGACTTTTTTAGAAGGAGGTCATACCCGGAAACAATCTTAACATCAGCTGTCAATAGAATTAAAGGCATGACCAGACAGGACACATTTACATCATCTGTTCACGATCAATGTGATAGATGCAAATTTGTTTTAACTTTCCATCCCCATAATTTTAAGGCCCGCCAGGTGATTCTCAAAAACCGATCAATCCTTATGGCTGACCCTCTAACTCAGCAGGTCTTCAAAAAACCTCCTCTTTTTGCTTTCCGGAGAGATAAAAGCCTCAGAGACATACTTGTAAGAAGTCACCTTCCCACAATGAAAGCACATATTGGAACAAAAGGTTGCAACCGTAACCGTTGCAATACTTGTCCATATGTGGTTGAAATTAACAAAATTTCTTTCCCTCTTGAACAATTCTTAATAAAAGATGGATTCACTTGCACCAGTCGCAACGTGATTTATGCAATTATTTGCAAGAGATGTCATAAAATTTATGTGGGTGAGACAGGTCGTCGTCTTGGAGATCGGTTTAGAGAACACCTGTACAATATAAATAAACAGGCTCAGTGTCCTGTGTCTAAACATTTTAACAGTGTTGACCACGATGGCATTTTGGATATTGTAGTTACTGGTATTCTATATGCAACCAATACCCATGATAGAGTCCACATGGAAAATAGACTCATAAAACGATTTGGTAGGTTGGCTCCATATGGAATTAACCAAATCCACAATTTTACCTGACTGCAAAATCGTTTTCCCGTTGTGGTTTTCACTGTTACTTTAGATACTTCAACTTCCTCCTTTTTCTTATATTCTATGTCCGTGTTTATTTTTGTCTTTCATTTCTTTTCATTTTATCACATAGACTTTAATATGTTTTAATTTTAAGATATATGTAAGTACATGTAATTGTTTTTGTACTGATGAAGGCATGAGCCGAAACGTCTACCATTATTTGTATTAGTTGATAATAAAGCTTTAATTTATTGTTTCCTTACACAAATAGTCTGTGTAATTTGTTTTTTTTTTAAAATAAAAAAGCTTTATGCAGTCCTATTCTGTATGATATATTATACTTAAACATACTACACTTGGTGTAGCAATACATGCAGGGGCGTAGAAAGAGTTGTGGAAGTGGCGGACTGCCCCGGTTTGCACTTGTTTGCCTCTTTTGCGTGGCGTTATTTTAGCCCCGGTGTTGGTGTGTTTTTTTCCTCTCTCAGCTTAAATCTCGGCTGCCCTGGGTAGCATTAAGCCTAGCTACGCCTCTGACCACTGGAACTCTTTCCTTATGTTTTAGCGGGGAATCCTTGTCAAGTATCTTCTGTAAAATCGTTGAGATTCTCGTGTCTGCTCTAAAAGGGGCAAAGAATCCCTGCACTTTAAGGTTAAAGCAGCGAAGGTTCTCCTAACTATTCACGCCCCCCCCCCTTTTCCGTCCCCTTATTTCGGTATCATTTTAAAGTGTGTGAATTCATGTATTGAAGTGTTCCCGTCACGTTTGTGTGACCGCATGGGCGACGATTTGTTTCGTTGCACCGGCTCTATGCACGTCAGGTCAATAGCACAAATAACTCTGGGAAATCCAGACCTAAGGTTTAACACCGGTGCATTGTGCCGGTGCGGCGTTACGGTGTCGGGCTGTATTCGGGGGTCCTCTTGATCCGCCTACCATAGCCGACAAGGCCGATATCGATTAGAAACGGTCGAACTGTGGCTGACAGGAATAAACAGTTTAAATAAGAAAATAAAAATGACTAGGGGTTTTTTTCTGGGGGGGGGGGGCACACATTGGAGGCGAGGGTGTCGCTTCAACAGTTTTAACCCCCCATCCCCCCTCCAACGTCTCCCACCTCTAGTGTTGAAAATGTTCTCAATGAAATATCTACTCCAAAACTGCTGCGTGCTAGGACCTGGTTCCGCCTTTATGTATCCGCCACTGGCGGCATTGTGCGGCACCGTTTCATATGGTTATTTTGGGAGAAGAAAACATGAGATAAAGTTCTGTGTGGTGGAATGGGATAGAAGCATTGAATATTTTTATATATAGACTCGTTGGCTTCCGAGACACATGTTATTCATTTCCAGTAGTCAGCGGCATAAATTTTCCGAGATTTATACAGCAGGTAATGTGGATATTTGAAGGTGGAAGCTAGTATTTGTGTATGGGTGAGTCCTAGGTATTATTATGGCGTTATAGGAAATCATGAATTCCTTTGTCACGTGTTTTCGGTAACGTTGACCTGGCGGTTTGATAATGAAGAGGGGAGGGGGGTTGGTGTCCGTTCGCGAGTCTTATGAGTCACGTGATGTTCACGTATTAGTCTAATGTCAAGTCTATGTGACTCCCAGTTCTAGTCTTTAGTCAAGTCTATGTGACTCCCAGTTCTAGTCTTTAGTCAAGTCTATGTCACTCCCAGTTCTAGACTTATGTCAAGTCTATGTGACTACCAGTTCTAGTCTTTAGTCAAGTCTATGCGACTCCCAGTTCTAGACTTATGTCAAGTCTATGTGACTCCCAGTTCTAGTCTTATGTCAAGTCTATGTGACTCCCAGTTCTAGTCTTTAGTCAAGTCTATGTGACTCCCAGTTCTAGTTTTAGTCAAGTCTATGTGACTCCCAGTTCTAGTCTTTAGTCAAGTCTATGTGACTCCCAGTTCTAGACTTATGTCAAGTCTATGTGACTCCCAGTTCTAGACTTATGTCGAGTCTATGTGACTCACAGTTCTATAGTAACGCTGAGTCGGTGAGGAATGTTGGGTTGTGTTGAAAGTTCTTACCGCGGCTATTTTTAGTCTGAAAGGAAGCAGCTTGCCCAAGTAGCCGGTAATTAGACCAGCAGGCGGACAGAATTAACGCTGTGAAAACAATTCTTGGCCTCCAGTATCAGCCAGATGGACGGACAAATATGTCAAACTATAAACTTTGGCTGACATGGGAGTGTCTGGAGGAGTCAGACCAGGGCTGGGGATTAGAGTTTCACTCCTAAATCAATCGCATTCACACACAGCGCCCCCACCCCCGCGTCTTATGTAGCGGCCCATACATTCGTACGGAGATATTATCAAAGAAGCACTGAAAGAAATAAGTTTAAGACAGAATTGCCGTACATTTCCCGTTGATGGACACCAAACTCATGCCAGTGATAATATTTCCTGTAACGTAGACTGCATCCGTAATCATATTCCCAAACAGAACTTTCCCAAGAGTTGTAATCAGTGTATCTGTTGTGCTTGTCCCCATTGTTAAAAGTACCGTGTATTTTGAAATGGGGTTTTGGGGAAAACGGGAGGGGGGTGTTGGTTGTTTCAGGAAGTCACCACTCAAGCATGCACTTGTTTTTACTGCCCATATGGGCAAGTGGTTTTACTCATTCAGTTTCCTGCATGATCCCATCCGACTGAACTTTGACTGTTTTGAAGGTCGAGCTATCCTGTCAGTCAGGAGTAGATGATTAAACCCCAACCAAAAAAAATCATTGACATTAAATAGAACTACTTATACTTAAATATATCTCCGAAAAAAATATTATTTTTAAAAATTAAATACTTAAGATATGGGCATTTTATGAAATTTTAAGTTTAATGACGTCATACATTTTATTTTCAGCTTTAGTCAAAATTATCGATTAATTATTCGGTGATTTTTCAAAAGTTAACGATTAAAGTTAAATTAATCGATAACAGCCCTAACATATATATAATGATGGCTATCTTCTATTTCTATAGCGCTAAGAATATTGTCAATGCTAGCCTATCATGCTCGTTACATCGTTGGTGTCAGAGAAATGAAAGAAAAAGAGCGTGGGTCTATTTCACTGTGCCGACTTGATGGTCAAACAAAAATCCATTTAATCTAGTTCATTGGCGCCAAATCAGTTACAATTTGTTTAAAATTTATTTTAAATTTAATGGTTTTCCGAAACTTTTTAGCTGTCATTTATGTGAAGCAGTGTTCCTTTGTATTGTCATGACAGCTAAACGGTGGAACCTCTGCACCCTTATTGCATAATGTGGTTCGCCTATGTCCCGTCATTGTATGCGTGTGTCATATGAACCAGTCGATCTAAAATAAAGGGTGTTCGCCTGTGTACGCTTTTAGAGGCAGGTGGTATGTTATTTGCCTACAGGCCGTTACTTGCCACTTACACCAGGACGGGACAAGGATGTAATATTCAAACATTCATTGGTTGTGACGTACCATACATACATTCTATCATAGATCAACGATCTCCAAACTGATGGGTGGGGGTGTTCCCACTGAATGTAGTGATTCTCCACCGGTACAGTTCTAGCACCCCATAAAGTGCCTTCACACACACCACCTTATCGAATTTTAGAGGGCTACAAGTTCAAAGCTAATTAAAACTGCATGTTGTCAAATAGGAATTAAAATGAATTGTTTCATGACTTTATTGGGTTTTTAAAATATTTGTTCATGGTCCATCGATACCTGTGGACCACTAATTTGAAGACCGCCAATGTCGACTCCCCACGTCACGTGCACGTCATAAGCTTTACTGACAACTTTGACAAGATGGGCGGTCCTTCTTCTCTGCTGGTACAGATGAAAGGGTCAGAGGTCGTCACTGGTGCACCAGCTAAACCAAGGCTTACTTATCGGCTACAAAGGCATTGTCATTAAATCTAAGGGGGCCCCGGAGGGTGGGGTCTTTCGAAATATATGTGTTGACAGTCCCACATTTTTTTTTCGGACACTCGAAATAGTATGCCGTGAAATTTCAGCTGAGTGGCTTCTATTATTTGGATGACGTTTAAATTTGGTATTTGGAGATAAGAAATAGGTAAATGTGGGAATCGTATTGGTTTTATTTCAAGCTCCAAGTGTATTTGGCATCAATTAACTTATGTGGTCTCGTGTCTTTCTCAACTTTTCAAGGACTGTTCAATTATTTATTTATTGACGATTGCTACAGGCCGGCTTTCGGCAGAAAATATTTTTTTTTATTGCTAATTGAATTGGGCATTGATATTCTGTAATGACAAATAATTTCGCTAATGTTAAAATTAAAGCACAAGACGCCCAAAACGGCGTATAAATGTTGACATTGGGCTACGATTATGATAAGCCATTCTCCATTCTGTGTTAAAAGAAATTAAGTCTGTGATCTAATTAAAGCAGAATTCATGTCTCCCGAGGTGTTGAACTTGGTTCTCAGTTATGAGTAGAGATACCTGTGACTTATCCCTAAGATTACACCAGTCTGCCCGTGTCGTCTCTTCACCCCGCGGCCCTTGATGGTGTCTTCATGGACTGTCCGCTAATAGGGGCTTCGGGTCACTTCTATGCGGAGTTATTTCCTTCTTGGGTTTTAAACACAGTTTGAATTTGAGGCATCGAAATCACCAAAGATCTGAGTGTTTTGCGACGATTGGAAACAGTAAGTTTTAAAATAGAAGGAGGTATAACGTCGGTCGTTAACCCAGGAGTGGGGATTGATCATTGACTATAATCACCATCTTTGGCCCTACAGGCCATGTAGGGGCCTGGCCTACTCAGTCAGTGTATTTCATCGAGACATCCATCCATGCCGTCCTTCTCATCGCTTATGTTCCAGATACTGAACACAGCTGTATAGGTCTTTCCGTGATCAACTATACCTAATGGGCCCTGCTGTATAGGTCTTTCCGTAATCAACTATAACTAATGGACCCTGCTGTATAAGTCTTTCCGTCATCAACTATAACTAATGGGCCCTGCTGTATAGGTCTTTCAGTGATCAACTATAACTAATGGACCCTGCTGTATAGGTCTTTCCGTGATCAACTATAACTAATGGGCCCTGCTGTATAGGTCTTTCAGTAATCAACTATAACTAATGGACCCTGCTGTATAAGTCTTTCCGTCATCAACTATAACTAATGGGCCCTGCTGTATAGGTCTTTCAGTGATCAACTATAACTAATGGGCCCTACTGTATAACTATTTCAGTAATCAACTATAACTAATGGACCCTGCTGTTTAAGTCTTTCCGTCATCAACTATAACTAATGGGCCCTGCTGTATAGGTCTTTCAGTGATCAACTATAACTAATGGACCCTGCTCTTTAAGTCTTTCCGTCATCAACTATAACTAATGGGCCCTGCTGTATAGGTCTTTCAGTAATCAACTATAACTAATGGGCCCTGCTGTATACGTCTTTCAGTGATCATCCACAACTTTTACTGTTTAACGCTGCTATATAGATCCAGTACCGGCCTAAGGGAATTTGAGGCCTTAGGCGGAGTCAATTTGGTGGCCCTAAATATAATAGAAAAATAAAACATAAATATGGAAAGATTCTTGCTTGAGGCCCCCACTAATGATGAGACTAATCGGAGGCCCTAGGTGGCTGCCTAATTTGCCTATGCCCTGGTAGGTCTTTTGGTGATCATCAACATCTATAACTATTGAACTTTGCGACGTTGTTATATATGGGGGGGGGGGGTTTACAGACCGAAGTGTCTACAGCAAGCTGAAAGTAGTATAGAGTCATACGTTAGACGTAAGGGTAACCTTTTGAAGCGCAAGGGCAGTGAAATTATAGTGTATTATAGGCCATCGGGTGGCCCTCGTTCAGGTTGAAGCAACCAAAGTCAAAGACGGGTAAGGACACAATCGTGTATCAACACGAAACAAACCAGTCGGGAGATAGGCTTGTGGGTGGCTGTGTAGTCAAATAATAATAGAAGGCGGACAGAAGGCGGGTGCATGGAAAGCCTAAGAAAATCATCCGCTGACCTGGGGATTGATGGGCGACGCCAGGGTCTACCAGGCCGAGAATGTTCTAATGGAAATATAAGAACCCTCTATGATCTCGGGAAAAAAGATTATGGGACTAACATAACATATTTATGTTATTGTACTGATGAAGGCATGAGCCGAAACGTTTACTATTATTTGTATTACTTCATAAATAAAGCTTAAATTTATTGTCTTCTTACACAAATAGTTTGGGTAATTTGTTTTTTTAACATAACAACAAACAAACTACAATCTCCTAAGATCGTCGCATTGTTTTAATAATGGATGACAGACCCAGCCCCATTTTGTAACATATTTTATATGTCCAGTAGCCCTCAAGTATGTTCATTTGTTTGACGTACTATCCCAGCTAATCTCAACACTACACTACAGTTAGAAACTTAAATTAACTTTCGAATCATTTCTAATACTATTAATAGATTGTCAATTTCAATACATAAGCGGTTTTGTGACCGGAAATATATTCGCTAATTAAAGCTTAAATTTAATAATTTATCATCAGTAACTAATAATGAAAAATGTTAAAACTAATAGACAAATGTAAATACGTATCCTTTGAAAATTCTGCAAAGAATTCGTTTTTACGTATACTATTTGTGTTTCTCATCCTTGCCCCTGTCAGCCTGGGACATGTCGGAAAGATACATGCCGCAGAGGTCACGAAAATGGTTGAATTTTATTTTTTATTGCTGATGGGGTAAGAAGTATTAAATTAGAAGGTTTCTTCACAGATGTTAGCCATCCCGTCACCCCTACTCCCCCCCCCGCCCCCACATTTTTCCAGGTAATAATACACCGTCAAGGGCCCATGATTGAGTCACCTCCCATGAACCGCTCTACTGCATATTAGATGTAACGTTTCGTGACATACCGCGTCAGCCATGTAGCGTCACACTAGAAGGACACTCCTCGTAGAGTACAAACATCCTGTGGGTCCATTTCTTAAGACATGCTTAGAACTAGAGCGGTTATTATTTAGAAATGGCAACCGAAAAAAAAATGTTAACCCTGGCATAACCTTTGAGCGGTATTAGTTTCGAACTATTTAATCGCTGCTACAGTAGACTACTGTTGGTAAATGTATAATTGTACTAAGGATTTAATTCCCAACTATTGAATCGCTGATGTAGTAGATACAGTGCTGATTCACGTATAACTGTACTTAGGATTTCATTCCGAACTATTGAGTCACTACTATAGTAGACTACTGGTTGGTACACGTATTATGTATAACTGTACTTAAGATTTCATTCCATCACTGGCTTAGCAGGGTGTGGTCTGAACATTTAATAGACAACGAGTGACTAATATTTTAAATTAATTTTTAATTTACTACTGCCGCTTTAGTCCTTTCGGTTTAAAACGCCAAAAATGATAAAATTGAGAAATGGTGCACCTGAAAGGCGCTGTTTGGTTGGGGGGGGGGGTATTTTTTAAAATTCAGGTATATATAGCTATGGCCTGTGAATACTTTTCACGCTGTTTGAAAATTTGAATATATGTTATATAAGTTAGATTGAAGAACGAGATTTAATATGCTATCTGGCAATGAATATCAAAGTCCTGCTTGATGTATGTGTCAAACACTAGTGGACTGAGAGGCGATAGGGCTTTATTGAGGGGTCTTTCACCTCGTTGCCTTACTCCATGGTCCATAGGCCGAGTCGTTGTTGGGGAAATAAGTGACGCACGATTGTGTTGGTGGGTGTGTGGAGGGAGAGAGAGAGAGAGAGAAAGGGGAGGGGTATTATTTAAGTTAGTACTATGCTGTCAGGAAATATATATTAAAAAAAAAACTATATTTCAAAAGTTGTTTTCAAATTACGGCTTTCACTTTCTTGCTGCTGTGACACGAGACACTCTTCAGTGCAAGGGTTTCAGAAATTAACTTTGTTTCCAAAAAGTTGGGAAAATGAAAAGATGGCCTTTAATCTTAAGTAGATGGATAACAAACTAACAGAGTACGAGTGAGCCTGACAAGACGTTACAAAACGGGTGAGCCTGACAAGACGTTACAAAACGGGTGAGCCTGACAAGACGTTACAAAACGGCGAACGTTTTCGAACAAATAGTGCACAAATAAAAACGAATATAAAGAATTTAAAACGTAGCTGCGTTGAAATCCAGAGCCAAAGAGAGAAATCTTAACTTGTTCCCCATGATTCCCCCACCCCCAAACTCCACATACCTACATTTGCCTCGGTTCCTATAGAACTTGTCAGTGCTTTCGGGATTTGGCTGTTTGACGAGGATTAAACTTTCAAATCTATCTCAGATCACGTTAACAGCTTAGTATCGACCTTTTTTGGGAGGGTTGTAAATGTAACTTTGTTATACTATTTGTACTATTTGTATGACTACCTGTGCGCTACATCAGAAGGGAAATTAAGTCGCTGACTTTGTTATCGCTGACTCGACTCTTCTATCGGCTGAGTAGTAATCTCGCGGTGCATTAAGTTTTAATTAGGACACAGTCTCCCGCGGCGTGCTATTCGTGGATTGGAAACATTGTATTATTGAAGAGCTGTCGGACTCTTTTACAGCCACATCTGTCTTGTAACGTACGTCTATAGGATGAGCCAACTTGAGCAGCATTGATGTAGCATGCTCACTTGTCCAGTCCGCGGCTCCTTTGTATTTGCTGGTGTTTTACTTGTCTGCGGCTATTTCGGGGATTTCATGGGAAGATGTGGGCGCTATGGTGGTGCGGAAGAGCGCTCGGCTTTCGTACCGAGATTCACGGGTTTGAGTCTTGATGAAGTTAGGGTCTCGTCCCCGAGTCCAACCGGCCCCGAATGGGTACATGGGGAAGCCACACAATCCCCCATATGCCGCGGCTATTAAAACTTTTGAACTCTGCTTCCCGTTGGCCAGCGTTGTCTGAAAAGGGAACTTTACTTTTCTCTTATGGGATTAAACAACAAAAAAGTCTCATCCGCAACAAAAACAACACACAAAAAACACGAAACAGCAGCAACAACAAAAACCGCTAATATAAATAATGTCCAGTGTTGTAAGCATATTCCTTTTACCAAAATTAGAAACTGAAATTCCCGGAGATCTCTAAAGAATCGTTTGGGGAGCCGTTAGGAAACGTGCTCAATTTTAATAGTCGAGGTGGATAAACTGTGGCTGCAGGCCACGTGCGGTCCGCTAAAGTGTTATCATCGGCCCCGGAACCCTGCAAGAAAATCTTAAGAACCGAATTTGTGTTAAAGTTGACAGGCTCATCGCCCTGAAATGTTTGCCCGCGAGTTGATATATGTGATCAGAGCGGTCGGCACAAGGTCAGGTCCGCATAATATTGTGGAAATCGGAGGAGCTCGAACAATGTCACGGATCTGTATCGAGGACTGTATACAACAAAACTCGCTTAAATGATTGCGAAGCCCTGGTTCAGACTGCCACGAAAGATATCATCCGACGTTAGTCATTGATACTTATCAACAGTCCGGCAGTTCGGCCCCGTAAGACACAATCAGATACACTGACTGACACTTCGGCTGGACTCAGTGTTACGAACTCAAGGTGCCAACTTTTCCATGGCAGGAGCAAAAAAATTCCCAAATTAGACAAAAATTCCCACATGCAGTAAATTCATTAAATCCTATTAGCGAAGCGTTCAAAAACCTAGTCAACATTAAAAAAAAACCTAGATACGAAAAAAAACAACAACAGACCACTAAAATTAAACAAATATGACGTCACAAATAGCGCGAAAAAACCTAGCCAACACGTAAAAAAATATACCAAAAAAAAAAAAAAAAAAAAACACAACAAACTAGATCCAAAATAAAAAACCTTGACACGCTAAAAAAATAAACAAATTTGACGTCACAAAGCCTCCCCCCCCCAACCCTAAAAGAGTATTTCTTCTTTGAAAATGAGCATGTTTCAAATCATTTATTTTATTATAATTAAAGTGTGTATTTAATTTTTTAAAAATTGTCAATCTCAAATATTCTCATATTAACGCCAAATCCTCAAAAATTCCCAAATTCCCATTCTATAAATTTGGCTAAATAATTCCCACGATTTGGGAAATTTCCCAGGATTTCGCAACACAGGCTGGGCTTAAGTTGAGGCAAGGCGGCAAGACTTTTGTGTTGTGCCTGGATGCGGACTTGGTGTTGGTGTATATCACTAATTAATAATAATACTAATAATTTGAGATCTGATAAATAGCGGTATCATAATAACGGCTGGAGTCACCTCGTGCACGACAAAACTAATAACACATATTTTTAAATACATACGAATTAAAACGTTCATATGGTAACTAAACAAAACATACTATTTATCTTTATAAAGACCATTTCGGTAGGGGGTGAGGGTGGCGTTAATTTACTTGAGGTCAGAGTATTTTTTTTCCCCATAGCTTTAGGGTATGCATTGACTGCTTGTTTTACAAGTCCCGGAAAATGAATTACCTTTCACCTCTCCACTTTTGCCCCCTTGTGCGCCCCAACAATAACATGTTTTCATGTTAAGTCAAATACTTTTGGAGATCTGCGTCATGTTTTTTTTTAAACTGGCGAGAAAGATACAAACAAAACAACACACATTTACATACACACACACACAGCAGTCTTGTCATGAAGGTAGCCATCTCCTACCCCCCAACCCCCGGCCCCACCCGCTTACAGTGATGAAGACGTGCGATACCTTTTCAAGGTTTAAGTTATGAGTCAGAATAAGGCCAACCTGGGGGAATTGTGACAAATGACGCTGTCATAGAGTAGAACGTAACGGTACAGACTTACTGTGACCGCCCAAGGATGGGGGAGTTATCATTGCTTTAAGGGAGTCGACGAAAAAATAGTCAATGAATTTATATTCAGAGTTATCGGTAGTTACTGCAGACCATAGAAACTTCAGATGTCAATCAAAGTTAGAATAAGACCTGAACGACAACAAATCCACCAGCAACGTCAACAAATTCTTTTAACATTGTTTGTTTGTTTGTTTGTTTTTTTTTAAAAATAAAATTGCTTTCTGCTCTGTCCGTGTCAAGTCCTAGGTCTAAATGTTCACTTCGTTAGTTTTTGTTTCCGTTGTTAGGGTGGAAATTCTCATACTTACAAAATACTTCGGTGGCAGTAGAATTTAACGAAAAAAAAATAAAGTGGTTTAGTTATAATTAAAACATGGTCCTAAATTGGCTTCGATCCGCTTGCCCTTGGGTTAATTTACAATCGGAGTTCATCCTCTTTAAGGGGATAACAACAAACACATATACATGTATTGTTTGGCTTCTCATATGAAGGTAATTTATTGGCACATGTAAAAGTAAACACACATTAATAGTTTTAATACGCACCCGAGAGGTTAAAGCTAGAAATACAAAGCACTTGAGAGCAGAGAAAGATCGGGTAGTTAGTAATTAATATACATGATCATTACCTGTATGATCGTAATTTTGAGACAATTTTACATTCGATAGTTTATGATGAAAGCGGTACAATGGCGGTGGCAAGATAATCACACGTGCAGCACAAACAGGTTAAGTTGTGATCTTGTTTATGGTTTTGCTCCTTTTTGTGATGCCCATTGATCCTTTAATGTGATAAGTCAGATAAGTGTTCTTGTGGTGGCCCATGATCTTTTAAGAGATATTAAATGATTCTTTATGTGATATTTCCTTTACTTTCTGTCCGAAGTTGCATAAATTCGGGTCAAGGGTTTCAAGTAGGGATAACTGAACGGATGCATTTAAAGTCTGCGTAGCAGAATGTCAGAACATTCGTGTTTCTCCTGTAACTGACATCGCGGTTGTGCGGGGTGGCCTGACCCCTGGCGCGGTAGTTGTTTTTTTCTTCTTTTTTCTCCATCTTTACTTCATATTGAAAGAAAAAGATATAATAGAAATGTTTACATAAATATCACGATCTTGTCATTATTTCCAATGAAGATATCAAATCAAAATGTAGGAAGAGGAATCCATACGGAGTCTTTAACGTTGGTTGATAGGTCGCTCTCCAATCTCACCAGACTTCTATCTCCCTATCCTACCAACCTCACATACCAGACTCCTATCTCCCCATCCTACCAACCTCACATACCAGACTCCTATCTCCCCATCCTACCAACCTCACATACCAGACTCCTATCTCCGCATCCTACCAACCTCACATACCAGACTCCTATCTCCGCATCCTACCAACCTCACATACCAGACTCCTATCTCCGCATGTCACAATGTCTTTGGTCTGTTTATCCTAATCCACGGGTCATCAAGGCCAAATGAACGTGCTAAACTGATACAAATCAAATCATTGAACGGCGGCTCGCAGATCAAGAGTCTAAAATAACTATTTAAAATAGAAAAAGAAACGAAAAATAGTAGTCAAAAATCGTCCAATCTAAACTTAAACCCACGTGGGCATATTCTATCTTCAGATACCATAATAAGGCTAGTCACTTGGGGTCTACCATAATGAGGCCAGTCACTTAGGGTCTACCATAATGAGGCTAGTCACTTGGGGTCTACCATAATGAGGCCAGTAACTTGGGGTCTACCATACTGAGGCCAGTCACTTGGGGTCTACCATAATGAGACCAGTCACTTGGGTCTACCATAATAAGGCCAGTCACTTGGGGTCTACCATAATGAGGCCAGTCACTTGGGGTCTACCATACTGAGGCCAGTCACTTGGGGTCTACTCACCCGCCTACACTCGCCCCCTCTCAACCATTTTTTTGTCCTCCATGCAGTTGACAATACACCTAGAGTGTCATAGAGACATAAAGTTGCTCTGGGAAAAGGACTAACTTTTTCTTAATATAAAGGATAGTCTTTGAGTAACTTCCATTTTTTTTTTTAAAAAAAAAGAAGAAATATTGGGGCGTGCTTTAGTTTGTAGACGGGTCGGCCATGAACGCCTCTGATGACATTGCACACAAGATTACATTAGTCCTGTTCGGTAGTCCTATTGTTCTCTAATTAAAGACTCACTGACCACTAACCTTGTACTATAAGTAAGTGTGCCGCCCCTGCCGTGATACACAATCACAAGCGTTGCCGCCACTGCCGTGTGCTGACAATGCCGCCACTGCCGTGTGTTGACAATGCCGCCACTGCCGTGTGTTGACAATGCCGCCACTGCCGTGTGTTGACAATGCCGCCACTGCCGTGTGTATACACAATGATCCCAGCACGTTTGGTGAGGCCGGCACACATCGGTCTACGTGTTGTAGGTAGGTGGACCAAACTAGATGTGCTGGAGGTGGGCGGTGGCTGATTGATAACATTGCCGTATTCAGCAAAGTCTTGATCAGTGATAACATCGCGCCAATCGCCATCTTCTGACTGTGACAATTCTACAGTGTCTTGGTGGGTCTTTGTTTATAGTTGCACATCCTTCAATAACTAGCAACTACCTAGGATTTTTGTTTTGTTTTGCCCGAAACATTTTCAGAGGAAGCTTAACAGTTTCATGGTTTCAACAGGAACTAGTGGAGTTACTGCTAGGTATCTCATTGGAGACTCGGAGATTCAATTATTGGGTTGAACTTAACTGTGTTTCACGCAGATGTTACATCATTTTATCAACAACAACGCAATTTATAATTTAGAAGTGTGACTTTCATATATATATATATATAAGTGTGAAACTCAACCGGGAGGTTCTGGTTACTGTCTGATTTGATATAAATGGAAGGTTGTTTCTTGTGTCGAAATATTGTCATCAGATCAGCAGAAGAAAAAAAGAAAAGTATAAGTAATTTTAGAAGAAAAAAAATCTTTTGTGATACTCAAAAAGGATAGACTTCTTTTTTAAAAAAAATATCTCGTTTTTATGTTTAATGTCATCTCGTGTTTATGTTTGAAGTCATCTCGTTTTTATGTTTAATGTCATCTCGTGTTTATGTTTGATGTCATCTCGTTTTTATGTTTAATGTCATCTCGTGTTTATGTTTGATGTCATCTCGTGTTTGTGTTTGATGTCATCTCATGTTTATGTTTAATGTCATCTCATGTTTATGTTTGATGTCATCTCGTGTTTATGTTTGATGGTATCTCGTGTTTATGTTTGATGTCATCTCGTATTTATGTTTAATGTCATCGTGCCAGAAGCACACGACTTGCTAAATATAATTGTGGATATGTTTTTATGACACTGTGCTCCTTTCATCCTCCAGATCAGAAATGGCGAGTCCAGTAACGGGGTAGACTTCCAGTTCGACACGTCAGCCTCCGGCTCAGCCAACCCCCACTACACCATGTCCGCTGACACTCAGTCTTCGAACCCCCTCTACGACCTGTCCTCCTCGGGTCCGGCCAACCCGCTCTATGACCTGTCCATGGGCGAGGACGACAACAACCAGTCGGCCAATCCCCTCTACGACCTGACGACAGAGACCGACCAGCCTTCCAACCCGTTATATGACTTTGAGGACAGTGGGACCACTGACGACACGGCCCAGCAGTCTGAGCTCTTGTACGGGACCAACCAGGACCAGCAGGATGGGGAGGAGGAGGAGGACCAGGGTAACGACCAAGGGGAGGAGGAGGACACGAGTGTTCAACAGGAGGAGTACGATCCCGTGGTTCTCAACGGTGATCCCAAACACTGGGTGCAGCAGCAAGAGACAGAGGACGATCAGCTTAGCTATGAGCGGGTGGAAGTCGTTGAGGAGGTAAAAATATTTGACGTCTTTGTTGTTGTTTTTTTTAAAAACTGTAATTCTTTTAACAACTCATTTTTTATGTCTTGGATAATGCTTAAACTAGATGTTTGAAAATATGTTGGGAAATAATGCATTCATATTATGGCGCTTTTAGATTCCAAAAGACCTTGGCTGTAAAATACTCTCTAAAACAGGCTGAAACTAGGAAGGTCATTGTAAGGCATTTTGTTTGTTTTAAAGCAAATTTGGTACATCTAAAATTAGCTTTTGTGAGACTAGAAACAGCATAAAGGAATTTATGTTAAGTGAGGTAAATGAAGCTAGTGTTTGGGCTACCATCAGAGAAACAAAAAATAAATAAAAATAAAATAAATTCAACACAAACACAATAGTCACAGCCTTTTAACAACACTGAAGAGTAATGAGCTGACCATTACAATAAGAATCCATTTCATATTTTGAGCACCGTATTCATTCAATCAGCCATGAGTCTGCACCAAATGAGGGACCTGAGCTCTTCTTCTTTGAAAAGTGTGTGTAGAGACAGGGATTGTGTCTTATTTAGATGCAGTTTCAGACCACGCCCTTCTTTGTTCATATATGCCACATGCACATATATCTCATCTGGAACCACATGTATCAAACCCCAAGCCTATGTGCACCTCTTTCTGAAATAGACTTGATGTCATAGTTTCCATTACTAGCCTATAGATTCTAGGCCCTTTCTTGCAGTGCCATCCTTCCTCCACTACACACTCTTTGATTTCAAAATACTTCCAACTCCAACATTATCTTTTAAACATTTACTTTACGCCAAACATTAACAAATATCTCTCTAATAAATAAAAATGTAGGAACAAAGTTTTTGGCACCTCCTCCCAAACCCACAGGATGTGGAGAGCATCCATCCCTGGCTAAGAATCCCTGTTTTTCTAAAATTTACAATAATCATTTTCTACAATGGTAACCGATCAGTTTGACCAGGTTGATATTGATTCAGTGCCATTCAGTTGGTTTCATAAGGTTTCATGACATTTTAGGTTCCTAGAAACGATGAGGTTGAACAAACAAATGAGACAGAAACCCAGGAGCAATTCCAAGAAGATATCCAGCAATTCCAAGAAGAGAGCCAGGAGCAGCTTCAAGATGAGAACCAAGAGCAGTTCCAAGAAGAGATCCAAGAGCAGTTCCAAGAAGATATTGCTGAGCAGGCAGAGGCAGAAAGCCAGTCACATGTTGAGGTTGAAGACAGGGAACAAACACAAGAAGAGTTTTTCGAACAGTCCGCAAACATCCCATCTGTTGAAATAACCCAGAGCCCAGAGCCAGCAGGGGAAGTTTTTGGCCAAGAAGAACATCCGGCAGAGGAGCCTGACAGTGGAGAACTTCAACTCGAGGAGGCCAGTGGTGGCCATGACAGGGTGGCCAACACCGCGAGTGGCCACCGCGACATGCTGACCCCGGACAACTACGGCCACGACCGCCGGGAGGAAGACCTTGAAAACTACTGCATGGACAGGGAGGAGTCCGACCTGATGGAGGAGCAGGACAGCCCCGAGGCACAAAGTACCCTGAAGCCCAGGAATGAGCGGAGCCGGTCCCCCAGCAGAAGCATGGGGCCGGACACCCCGGAGGAGCGCGGCACCCCCGAGGAGCACTACTCCTCCGAGGACCCGGAGCCGGTCAGCACGCTGAGGCCCAGGGAGGACAGGAGCCAGGCGCCCAGCCGCAGTCTGGAGCGGGAGGAGCCGCCCAGACAAGCCGAGGAGGTTAGACCGATGCCCGCTTGTGTTGTGTTGTCCTTGCATGACCTGTGGCATGTTGTCATGCTGGACCAGCATGGAGCCCGTCAACCAAAAACAAACAAACAAAAAATTGTTGTTTGTTTTTTTTTAAAGTTAAAAACAAACATCACTGTACTCCAATCTCTAAACAACTAACAAACCTGTCAATCAAATGTTTTTCTTCATTAAAAAAAAACAAACAAACTAGTGTTGATTGATAGGTTATTTCTAATATTTCATTAAACAGACAGGCCCTGATTTTAATGTTTAACAAGATTGCCATTTATTAACTGTCCTTTAATTTGCATGCTGCCATCTTGTAGCTCTTTAAAGCATCCATTCAGTTGGCGTCCACCACTACTCTCATACCCTTCTCCTAGCATGTTAAAATATTGCGTTCAAGGTAGGACTTAACGTTAAATATAAGACTATACCTTTCTAATTAGGACTTAACGTTCCAGGTAGGTAGAGAAAGAATAGATGCTTCTGTGCATCAGACAAAGAAACGTTTATGTAAACGTCTTCTCCCTTATTAAAGCTTCCTCCTTCATGACTACATAACAGAAGTAGTGAATCTATTCATTGATTTCCTATACAACTATACAGTGTGGTTTGTAAAGAACTCACATATCCCCTCTCTCACTCTCTCATCCCTCCTCTTCAAACACACCCGTGTTACAGTGGTAAACCTCCGCCCAGAGCTATCCCACCCCCACTCGTTAACATGACTTACTCTCAGCACAGCATCCAGCCGACCATAGCTTCTCATCTTTAATTTTTTTTCTCCCTTTTCTATCTGCACGTGCCTCTAGGACGTCCAGCACCACCCAGCTACATACACGTCTCGTAGCACCATTGTCCTAGCCTCTAGCATCCACCTATCTCCCCTGGCTGAACTACCAATGACCAGTGGTCAGGGTGGAATAGTAAGCTGGCTTGGTGTAACCTGTTCGCACAATGTATTTGTATTGCATGCTGCCCGTCACTATAGAATATCGCTTACATTGCAATGTATATAATTTCAGTTCGCTTTCTCTCACGCTATATACATTTCTGCTTGTTGTGTAATGATCTCAGCTGGTTTCATCGTCAACAGAATTACTATCATTATCCGCCATGCAGCTGTAACTATAGCCTAGCGTCCCTGTAGTTATGGATACGAAAAACACCTTCCGCTTTTCAAAAGAGTTCTCAATTCCCGCAGGCGTCGGTGGGACCTCCGTAACTTTCCCTGTGAAAGTGATAAAGTGTTACATGAAAATACCCGTGCAATGCTACGTTCCGGATTGGTGTAATTAAAGTAAACGGGTCCGGTTCTTATATTCTCATGTTCCTATATCAATATACAGATTTGGACTGAGATAAAGCTTTAAAAAAATTGAATACAAGATACATGGCAGTTAGTGTCAATAAAAGCAATTAAATGTATTCATGGAGAAATGTCAGTCTAGACTTTTCGGAGAACGCCTTCATCAGGACAAATAAATATTTTTTTAAAAAAGTTTGTTAATCACATTTACCATACTATGGAAAAACTAATCGAGTGAAGAGAATATTATCATATCTCAGTGTCCCACCCGATGTTGGGAAGTAATAATGCCTAATATAGAGTGTGAAAAGCGATTCTCAATGCCAAGTCTATATTTAGCTGTTTTATAAAAAGAAGTTGTCATGCCCTGGAAACTGTATTTGTCCTGTCTGTTGTGTAATCGTTTGTTGTTGGTGTTTGGAAAGATGGATATCTTTCTTTGTGCTGTCGTCACTTTCTATTTATATTTATAAAAAATACTTTAAATTGAAAGGAAGCGTTGCCGTTTTTGAGGTAGTAGCGTAAATACCTGTTTTTGAGATAGGGAACCCGTTGAAGGTGTATAGTTCCCGTTTTTGGGGTATGATTCCCGTTTATTGAGGTATGGTTTCCGTTTATTGGGGTATGGTTCCCGTTTATTGGGGTATGGTTCCCGTTTATTGGGGTATGGTTCCCGTTAATTTGGGTTGTGGTTCCCTTCAAAGGGTACGTTCCCGTTTTGTTTTTTTGGTGGGTGGGGGTTGAGGCTTTGTTCCAGTTTGAGAGATATGGCTTCAGTTTATTGGGTATGGTTCCCTTTACAGAGGTATGATATTTTACTCGTTGATAAAGTATAATACCTGTTGATAAAATATGGTACTCGTTGTTCGGGATGTTGACATTCAAATTATTGCGCATAAATTTGAGTCTTAGAAACCTTGCGCCCCCCCCCCACACACATACAAACAACTCACCCCTTGCCTCATATACAACTATTTGCTGAAATAATAGAATTATTTTCTATGTTCCATACCAAGTGACCGAGGGATTTTTATACACATTATGAAACGGTTTTGCAGAAACCCAGTTCACCTGAAATAAAAGTGCTTTTCCCTGTGCTCCACGCACAGCACTCCCACGCTCACCAATCTGATCGTGTGCAATACTTGGCTTTGGGTAATAAACTCCGTCATCCTGGTCGGAGCTTGGAACATTCGTTTTTTTTAACAGTCCTGGGACTCAAGCGTCATGTTCTATTCTCATTTTTGGAACATAAGCGTCATGTTCTATTCTCATTTCTGGAACATAAGCGTCATGTTCTATTCTCATTACTGAAACATAAGAGTCATGTTCTATTCTCATTACTGAAACATAAGAGTCATGTTCTATTATTTTTTCTAATTATCCGTCGGCATTTTCCTAACAGGCAGCCATAAAAACACAAGTCTTAAGTTAAGTCACAACAAAAATCGATGGCTACCGAACAAAACTTGAAAAGCGTGTGCCCCCAACCCCCTCCTTCCCACGCACACCCACATCACATACAACATACAAATACAAGCAGTAGGCAATGTTCCCTTTAAGCTGCGTGGCTGCGCAGATATCTGACCGACGCCTTGCAGCAGCTTAGAATTGCAACGCAGCGAATTTTGTAAATGTTGCGCAAAAATGGATGCCATGCAACTTTTAAAAAAAAATTATTATTTAATTTACTGAGCTGCTATATGTAGAACATGTATGCAGTCTGATCGGCCATCGGCTAGGGTTTGAAACAATCCCACTGTCAAAAGTAGCGTGACGTCATATGACAAGGTGTTTCTGGATGCAGTAATTGACACGCCATTGTGGTGGGAGAGATTAGGCTTGTTTTGGATCAGATGTGGCCCGCGAGGACACGAACCCCCTCCGCTCATCACGTCAGCACTTACCTGTGTGCCAAACACCTTTGCCCGTGTACTCTCTAATGCACCACCGCAGCTACCTGTGTGTGTGTGTGTGTGCTCACCTACAGCGCCTCACCACCAGCCCGTGCGCTTGTTGTGTCATCCACCCCTTTGAGCTCGAAAACACCACCACCACCACCCGGTGGAAAAAACTTTCTGCTCGTTTTCGAATTTGACAAAAGTTTCGAACCCAAGACCTGCATTCCACCTCGGCTTTGGGGGGCACGCCACGTATATAAAAGTCATTCACAGCAGTGAAACCTTTTGGATTAATTCCGTGTGCTCATCTCTTGTGTTTTTATGTGTTGATATTGTGTGCCGGTTTAGTCTACTCATAATTGGATATGTATGCGTAGATTTTTTTTTTTCTGAACGGAAAAGTGATACACTAAGTGACTAATTAACTATGTGTTTATTGGAAATGGCTCTTTATCACGTAGTGACGTAATGGCCTGATTTTGATTTTATACTCCCCCCCTCTCAAAGTTCCGATGCCCAGTCTTATATATCCCAAAAAAATGACAATTTGTTCGCCTGGAGCCTGGAAGTGGTTGACTGGGAAAGTGGCGGGCGTGGTGCGATATGTTCTGAGCTCTTACACGACGGGGGGACTCTGAGTCTCTTGTTAAATTTATATTTTTTAAACAAATATATATAATTGGAGGGCAAGCAGTTTATGCGATGCTGTGCACAGTTCTGTTAATGGACGGCCATTTCGAACCGCTTGTTATGGGTTAAGGCTAGAATCAAAATAAGCATTTTTAAAAAATATGTGTGTACGTGTTCTCCGGTTCTTGGTAAATAACTCCCAGTTGAGCTGCCTTGGGAGACCCAAGTTGAACATCATCAGAAAACTTGTGCGATGTCCCCAACAAGACGGTCTGACATTCCAGCACACGGCTGGCATACTGCCGTGACTATTGTCTTGTCCAAAGAGGGTACCGTTGAAATGACGCCCTACTGTTTCCTCTGTTCAATTTTAATGCTGTCTTACTCTGAACTTTGACCCCAGCTACTACGCAGTTAACCCCCCCCCTGACCCGCCCCCNCCCCCCACCTACACCCCTTTTTGTTTTATAGTTTTGATGAGAGTTGATAAAAGTATTTGCGGTGAAACTTCCCGTCTCATTTCATTGGGCCTCAGATAGTATCTGTTACTTGTTTAAGATACGCGGTGATGGGAGAATGCTGAGAAATTATCTTAACGAGAATAGTGGGGCTAAATAATAATTATGTTTAAAATTTGGTAACGCAGTTAAATATTTTGAGGCTTCAGTAATGTATGGTCGCATCAGACCGCTTTGCTAACGAAGGCCATTCATTATTCGGGCAGAGTTATTGGAAACTGTGTTTAAAACTTAAAACCTGGCCGTTTGTCAAGTTCTTATACTGTTTATTGAGCAAACCAACTGTCAGTTAATGAGATTTTATTTTTATTGATCAAGACAACTGTCAATTAATGAGATTTTATTTTTATTGATCAAGACAACTGTCAATTAATGAGATTTTATTTTATTGATCAAGACAACTGTCAGTTAATGAAATTTTATTTTTATTGATCAAGACAACTGTCAGTTAATGAGATTTTATTTTATTGATCAAGACAACTGTCAATTAATGAGATTTTATTTTATTGATCAAGACAACTGTCAATTAGATTTTATTTTTTATTAATCAAGACAACTGTCAGTTAATGAGATTTTATTTTTATTAACCAAGACAACTGTCAGTTAATGAGATTTTATTTTATTGATCAAGACATCCGACATTGAACGAGATTTTATTTTATTGATCAAACCATCTGTCAGTTAATAAAATTTGATTTTCTCCTGTTTTAATAATTATCTAGCAAACTCTTACATGTAACGTATTATTTTTCATGTGCATTTTGCCGCCCACCACCCGCCACCCTTTTTAGTTTATTTTCTAGTTCTCTCAGAGGCACTAGTGCCCATGCAATCATGTTTTTATCATCATCACTGTCTAAAGAACCTTTAGGTCAAAGACCTCGCGCGTTGGTCTTCGTCTCGGCGTAGGACATTAGTGTAATCCTAGAGTCTGATTTAGGTGTAACCGACTAAATGCCTAATAGTTACTCCTACGACCAAATAGTAACTCCTACGACCAAATAGTAACTCCTACGACCAAATAGTAACTCCTACGACCAAATAGTAACTCCTACGACTAAATTGTAACTCCTACGACTAAATTGTAACTCCTACGACTAAATTGTAACTCCTACGACCCAATAATAACGCCTACGACCAAATAGTAACTCCTACGACCAAATAGTAACTCCTACGACCAAATAGTAACTCATTGGACCAAATTGTAACTCCTACGACCAAATAATAACTCCTACGACCAAATAGTAACTCCTACGACCCAATAGTAACTCCTACGACCAAATAGTAACCCCTGCGACCAAATAGTAACTCTTACGACCAAATAGTAACTCCTACGACCAAATAGTAACTCCTACGACCCAATAGTAACTCCTACGACCCAATAGTAACTCCTACGACCAAATAGTAACTCCTACGACCAAATAGTAACCCCTGCGACCAAATAGTAACTCCTTCGCAACCAGAACAAAAAGACAAAATGCCTAACTTGCACAATCCCAAACAATCTCTTCCTATTTTCAACTGAAATATTTGCCTTATCCACCTCGCGCACCCCTCCCCACCCATGACGGCGTTGCTTAAAATAAATGATAGTGAGTAAATGTGAATCTGTTTCTCGTCTATTTGTTGTAAGCACACCTCTGGGGGAGGACGTGCCTCCGGCATCAGGTGAGCTTCAACACAGGTGGTGTTGACTTTACCTGGACTTTCCTCTACACTGCCAACTATCAGAAGAACATTTTTCTTATTCTGACAACTGTTCATGTCTTAGAGTCCAGCATTACAAAACTATATAAAATAGTGGCAGGTTGCAACATTACAAAACTAGATATAAGAATGGTGGCAGAGTGCAGCATTACAAAACTAGATATAAGAATGGTGGCAGAGTGCAGCATTACAAAACTAGATACAAGAGTGGTGGCAGAGTTTAGCATTACAAAACTAGATATAATAATGATGGCAGGGTGCAGCATTACAAAACTAGATATAATAATGGTGGCTGGGTGCAGCATTACAAAACTAGATATAATAATGGTGGCTGGGTGCAGCATTACAAAACTAGATATAAGAAAAGTGGCGCCGTCTTGGAAAAGTGAATAGCATCAAAGAAATTAGCATATGTGCTGTCGCATTTGCTGTCCCCGAAAACGTCATTTTAAAAAAGGAATATATAGTTATCGACAGTCTCTGGATATTTAAACATAGTTTGGATGTATTCTTCCTTTTCCCGCTCGTATCGAGATCGGCCTACAGGGCCTGAGGCTTCAGTTTTAAATCAGAATGAACTGAAACATGCGCGGCGTTCGTTGCCTCGGCATGAAAACGGGAGGAAGGAATCAATCATTAACTTTTATTGATTGAATTTAACTTCTTATTCCAAAATTTTCAAAATGTCAAATTCGGTTTTTATTAGCGTGCGACTTATTTCCATTGGAGACCGGCAAGTCGCTGGGTCTTCTTGAGTCTTAACAACACAATAAGAGCACGCACGGACGCTTCCTTTTACAAATTTCCGTTCAGTTAAGTGAATTATGATTTTGTAAATAAATTTGAATTAACAAGCTCCTGGTGGCTGGTGGGCCCAATCTGAGGCGCGGCCCGCAGTTTGCCTACCCCTGTTTTATAACAAGTGCAAGTGAAGTGCAAGGCGGATCACTCATTGCGTGTGGTTTGGCAGGGGTGCAATATGTGTATAATAGCATATATATTTCTGGGATAAAGGCTCAGATTCCGGTTTCGGGAAGGTATTGGAAGCTGGGTAGCGAAAGTCAATAGTGCACTCGCCTCACAAGCTGAGGGGCGTGGGATCGAGCTCTCGTTAAAGCCACTATAAAAATTTTGAGAAATGACCAACGCTTAGAAAGTCCTCCTCTCACCTGGAGGGGGATGGGCGCCGCCAGGGTCTACCAAGCCCTAAAATTTTCTAATGGAAACATTAGAACCCCCTACGATCTGGAAACAAAAATAGGTTATGGGACTTAATTTTTTTTTAATGAGAAGAAAAACGCGAGGGAGAATGGCTGAGCAAGGCATTTGTATATTAAAAGTATCATCGTTGATGTTACTCCTATGGTCACATGTAACTTTTATAGCACTCGGATTTTTTGTAAACTATATATCACTGGTTGTCTGTAATATTTAATGTTATTCTGGACACTTATAATATTTCATGTACCTCATCTGTGTTCTTTCATATCGTCTAATCACCTCCTCTTTTATATTCTCTAGTCACCTCCTCTTTCATATCATTTAGTCACCTCCTCTTTCATATTTTCTAGTCACCACCTCTTTCATATTCTCTAGTCACCTCATCTTTCATACCCTCTAGTCACCTCCTCTTTCATATCGACTAGTCACCTCCTCTTTCATATCCTCTAGTCAACCCCTCTTTCATATCCACTTGTCACCTCCTCTTTCATATCCTTTAGTCACCTCCTCTTTCATATCCTGTTGTCACATCATCTTTCATATCCTCTAGTCACATCCTCTTTCATATCCTCTAGTCACCTCCTCTTTCATATTCTCTAGTCACTTCCTCTTTCATATCCTCTAGTCACCTCCTCTTTCATATCCTCTAGTTACCTCCTCTTTCATATCCTTTAGTCACCTCCTCTTTCATATCCTTTAGTCACCTCCTCTTTCATATCCTCTAGTCACCTCATCTTTCATATCCTCTAGTTACCTCCTCTTTCACATCCTTTAGTCACCTCCTCTTTCACATCCCTCTAGTCACCTCCTCTTTCACATCCCTCTTGCCACCTGTCTTCTGTCACATCCCTCTAGCCACCTGTCTTCTTTCACATCCCTCTAGTCACCTGTCTTCTTTCACATCCCCCTAGCCACCTGTCTTTTTTCACATCCCTCTAGTCACCTGTATTCTTTCACATCCCCCTAGTCACCTGTCTTCTTTCACATCCCTCTAGTCACCTGTCTTCTTTCACATCCCTCTAGTCACCTGTCTTCTTTCATATCCCTCTAGTCACCTGTCTTCTTTCACATCCCCCTAGTCACCTGTCTTCTTTCACATCCCCCTAGTCACCTGTCTTCTTTCACATCCCCCTAGCCACCTGTCTTCTTTCACATCCCTCTAGTCACCTGTCTTCATTCATATCCCTCTAGTCACCTGTCTTCTTTCACATCCCCCTAGCCACCTGTCTTCTTTCACACCCCCCTAGTCACCTGTCTTCTTTCACATCCCTCTAGTCACCTGTCTTCTTTCACATCCCTCTAGTCACCTGTCTTCTTTCACATCCCCCTAGCCACCTGTCTTCTTTCACATCCCTCTAGTCACCTGTCTTCTTTCACATCCCTCTAGTCACCTGTCTTCTTTCCCATCCCCCTAGTCACCTGTCTTCTTTCACATCCCTCTAGTCACCTGTCTTCTTTCCCATCCCCTAGTCACCTGTCTTCTTTCACATCCCTCTAGTCACCTGTCTTCTTTCACATCCCCCTAGTCACCTGTCTTCTTTCACATCCCCCTAGCCACCTGTCTTCTTTCTCATCCCCCTAGTCACCTCTCCTCATATACCTACTCTCTTATAATATTTCATTATCTCTGTTTCCCTGTAAGTCTTCATATCCCTCATTTGTACCTCAGTAATGTACCTCTGGTCATTTGTACCTCAGTAATGTACCTCTGGTCATTTGTACCTCAGTAATGTACCTCAGGTCATTTGTACCTCAGTAATGTACCTCTGGTCATTTGTACCTCAGTAATGTACCTCTGGTCATTTGTACCTCAGTAATGTACCTCAGGTCATTTGTACCTCAGTAATGTGCCTCTATTCACATGTGCCTTGCATGTTGCTCCCTATTCCATTAACCTGCATAATTCTGTATGCTACCCTTTTTAATTATTATTGTAGCCCTTCATTTTTTATGTCAGTAGCACTGTGCTCGCCCTAGTATTTCTTTATTTTACCTATTCATATTCCCACAAAGTAGTTAAATTCACTTGTTTGATTTGTTCATTTTAGGAAGTTTTTTTTAAAATATTTGATTTGTTCACCTAAGCTCATATGGCTAATTAATTTGGATTTCATTGAAAAACTTGATTATGAGATACGTATCTGAAATTATTTTCTATAATTTGTGATAGATAAATTTGTTGACAGAAAATAGTGAAATTTCAAAAGGATACAAATAATTATTTAGTTTAAAAGTTATACATTAAAAAACAACAAAGAACTTACTAGCTTGTGACTGACTCAGCTTACATCAGTAGCTGTTCTCTAGAAATATCTAAACAACAAGTCCAAAACCCACAATGTCTCGTAGCAGTCGGTCAACTGCAGGTACGGATTACATGAACTTGCTGACATCTCGTTATGCAAGCTCCAACCAGGATTCCATCCCTGTCCAGACTAAACGGCACTCGTATTCTTCCTTTCAGGAGGAGGAGATCATCCAAGATGGCCGCTCAATCTCCCGGACCAGCCGCACAGAAAACAGATATTCAGGTAAGTGATAAATAACGTATCCGCCCAAGAGGTTTGTGGGTATCACATTTGTCTATTGTACCAAATAGCACTCACATGTTGCACTGAATGCACCTCAAGAAACAACAAAAATGGTGTTTGGAAAGCTTTTTGAGTTCTAGAAATTGTTCTCAAAGGGCAGCTGATTCTGGAATTATTGGTAGGGGTAAATTCAGAGTTAACATACCCACATTATATGGCCGCCACTATTGTTGCTATGCCCCATGACACAAAAATTGGAAAAATTCAGCTACAAAAATTCTAAAACTAAACCTAACCCTAAATTTACAATTAAATATTTTATAACTAAATCTAGCCTGAGCCCTAAATTAACAAATAAAAATTCTAAAACTAAACCTAAATAACAAAGGAAGAGAGCACAGAATTAATTCCTATATAAGCCTTTTGGGAACGACTTGTCTGAATTAGCCTTGATAGGAAATAGTTGGCATTTTACATCTTTCTACTAGAAATATTGTTGTTGATCTCGACTTAACATTTTTTCTACTGGCTTTCAATGTTCCCTCAAAGCTCCGTAAAAAATTGGTGAGCCAAGCTGCACCGCATCCATTTTGTGTAACATTTTTCTAATTAGCTGGGTGGTAATTGTAATCTGCTGCTCGGATTCTGTCAGATATCTGCGCTGCCGCGCAGCTTAAAGGGAACATTGACCCTAATATGTCTTTGGTCAACATATTCAAATATATCAGTTGACTTGCTCAGTCACCTTTATGAGTATCTCAGCCCCAACAAGCGGCAGTAATTCTATCATTCCACTGTGAATGAGTGGGAAGCTGCCCGAGTCCATCTCTGTATAGGATGAAACAAAGATAACCAAAAGCCTCTTTTCTGGTCATCTCATTGTGTTTGACCCTATCAGCTAGCACGGTGTTTATCACAGAGAATCTTACAGTGATAGGGCACCTACTTTTTGATTACAATGCATACCTACGTGGACGATGTCTATCATGCTGTGACTCTCTACGTATGGGTACCCACACACTGTAGGTGTGTGTGCCAATCTTATCTTCATGCTGATTACTTGCCCTGGTCCAGGGAACCACCCACCTCAGTTAGTCAATCGTTTTCAAACCTGTTGTGAAGGATATTATTGACTGCTGGATATACCTTCCTTCCTTGTGTACTCTAAGGTCAGAAGTAAATAATATCTTCTATCAATTATAAATAAAGTAAAACAAAATTAATATAATGGAAAAAAAAAATTAATGCATTTGGAAAAGAGTAGTAACAGTTTCTTTACATTTATTTAGATTGTGAGTTTTAGAAGAAAAAAAAACTAAATCTGAGAAAAGACAAAGTTTCATATGTGTGTCCATAATTTAACGTTTTTCTAATGACATGACTTGTTTATTTTATTACAGTTTGATAGAATCTTGTATGCAACTTCACAAACTGTCTAATGTATAGTATATGTATGCAAGCAATCAAATTGATTGAGATTGAAACTATGGGAGATATTTCATAGCCATTCAGTTTTGTTTAACAATCCATTATACTGAGATGATAAATAAAAAAAAAATGTGTTCAGTGTTCATAAATTATAGTCATCAAATTCTTCTTTCTTTTCTCACATTGTCAAGATTTGATCAATTTTGATATTGAACTACACTTCATTCTATTCTGTTATTGAACTACACTTCATTCTATTCTGTTATTGAACTACACTTCACTCTATTCTGTTATTGAACTACACTTCATTCTATTTTGTTATTGAACTACACTTCACTCTATTCTATTATTTAACTACACTTCACTCTATTCTATTATTGAACTACACTTCACTCTATTCTGTTATTGAACTACACTTCATGCTGTAGTCTTATGTCGACCCATTGTCTTCAGTAGAAAACTGTACTATTAGTTGCTCTTCCCTGAAAAAATATAGTGTATCTATCTGATAGTGTTAACATATTTGTTATGGTTCTCTTTATTTATTTCTTCATTGTTAAATCAGCAACCCATTATTGGGAATATAAATGGCCTAGTAATTCTTTTATTCATTATCATCCAATGATTAACTTTAAAATCTTGATTTATTTTACTTTATTATGCTGCTGTTGTTTTTTAAAGTGACTGAGTTGTAATAGTTTTGTGTAATGAACTTAAATTTAATCTATGCTGTTTTTTTTTCTCTGATTTTAGATTCAGGTCTTGAAAGCACACAAGTATCATCCAACCAATGGTAAGTGTTGATAGAGTGAATATCAGATATTTACTAGTGTTTACCATTGTTAAAAGAAAGTTATCATTTATTTTAGGGCTGTGGAAATTAACGATTAATTTCTTGATTAATCGGTAAAATTTTATCGATTAAATTTACTTTTTTTATGTACAAACTTCCCAATTTAAAAAAAAAGGATATTTAAGGTGTAAACTTTAAAATCAAGCTCTTTTTCTAAGGAAAAGTATATAAAAAATTATACATTGTTTTTACCTAATTAACAATAACTAAATTGTAATTCATTGACATTAAATTGAACTACTTATATTTAAATAAATATATATTAATTGCCTGTTTTTGTTACTTCCCTTAAAATTTTTTGTTTATTGACGTCAAACATCTTATTTTTAGTTTAATCTAAATTTTCGATTAATTATTCGGTGATTTTTCAAAAGTTAACGATTAAATTTAAATTAATCGATAACAGCCCTAATTTATTTCCCTCCAAACAGCAATATAGTACAAGGATATTTACTATTTAGGTTTAAAAAATTGTTTACTTGTTTATTTATGTAGCTTAAATAAAATTTAGTTATATTTCTTTGGCAGTGAATACTCAAAATTTTAATAAATGTTATTAACATTAGTAACCTATACCACACATTTTCACAGCTTTATTGATTTGGAAATTAAATGTAAATTTTATGGTAGAAACTTAATTTGTCCACCAATTTAAAATTTGAGGTACTGATGTAAAAACTGTGTCATATAATATGCATATCTTGTTTTTAAGATGATATTTTTGGTTACATCAACAGGGAGGAGCAGCAGAACAGCCAAAATGTTGAACACAGCAGACAAACAGAACAAGACATAGTATGTGAACCATGCAGACTTAAGACTCTCTTGGCATAGAGTAACATTAATGGCTTAGTATTGAGATCAAGAATACACGTTTAAAAAACTAAAATACAAAAGACAAACTTGTGTCCCTTTAGCAGTGCTCTAAATAATTATGTGTTTATATACATACACACATTATTTCATTCAACCTTAATTTGTTAGTTGTTGTTTTTTTGTGTGTGTGGATAATATTCTGTGTAATTATAAATTATTCTGTGAACATTGTAACATTTTGTTAAATACTTATATTTGGTAAAAACAATTTTTTTTATTTGCAACTCAGAAGACTTAAGTTTAACTGGTTTTATTGGATGGTGGTAGAGTTTTGCTATTCAAAATTTTTTTGGGATAACATGAACTAATGTTTGTAAGTGAATAAAGTGCTTTATTCACTGTCCACTTATCCCCTACCCACTGTTACTAAATCACTGTTCGCTAATTCACTCAGGTACACTTCAGTGAAATGTCTTCAGTCAAGAACAAGTTTGAGGCCCAGCCTCCACCCTCAGAACGTCGGCAGGTCGACATAAAACAGGAAGTACTCTCAGCCGAAGGAGGAGTCTACGAAAGCCAGCCTCAAGCCTTCCAACAGTGGCAAAATGAGGTGGAGGAAGAGGAAGGTGTCTACGAGAGCCAGCCCATACGCCGTGACGACGTCGTCAGGGAGGCTGACAAGGACATCACCGCTGATCTCCCCCCAGTGGGCACCGCACAGAGCATCCGGGCAAAGTTTCTCTCCGGGGCCACCCAGGACAGTACGCCGAGGAAGCGTGAGATCACACCACCAGCTCACGGTGCAGGCGGTGAGTACGTGTCCGAGCCCAGAGGCTACGTCGAGAGGTACGAGGGCAAGGCTGAATCTGGTGTCTTTGAAAGCCAGCCCGTCGTCAACCCTGACGTCGTCACGTCCTCCACAACCATCGAGGACACGAAACCGGAGCATGGGTTCGCCAAAAACGTGGCAGCCAAGTTCAAAGAGCTGGAGAGCAAAGGGAGCTCATACACGCCGTCTTCCAAACGAGAGATCACGCCTGACCGCTCTGGTCGTGTGGAGTACGTCTCCGAGCCCAGGGGCCAGGTGGAAAGGTACGAAGGCAAAGCAGAGTCTGGTGTGTTTGAGAGCCAACCAGCCGTCAATCCAGATGTGGTGAGGTCAGGGGAGGAGATCAGGGAGGAGCTGCCGGAGAGGGGAATGGCCAAAAATATCGCTCAGAAGTTCCGTCAGATCAGCACGGACAATTCCTCCCCATCTGCCAGTCGGGGGAAGCGGGAGATAACACCAGACAGATCCGGTCGTGTGGAGTATGTCAGCGAGCCACGTGGTCACTCTGAGCAGTACGAGGTCAGGGTTGACGCTGGTGTGTTTGAGAACCAGCCCCAGAGAAATCCTGATGTGGTCACATCTGAATCAAGTGTAAGTCTGATAACAGCATGTCTTAAATTTGTTATGTACCTAACTTAAATATTTCAAAGCTTTATCTCGGTCCTATTCAGTTAGGATAAAACATGACATAACGCTTGGCGAATTGGGATGGTAAACAAAAGGACCAAAGTGTATTAGATCAGATATTAATTTTTATAGCCATTTTATTTAATTCAAATGAATAGTTATTTTATATTATATAAAAGTCATTTGAGTGATTACCTTTAAATCTTGAAAGCTAAGTTTTACAATATTTGACATCTAAGAATGAAAGTTACTATGATAGTATTAGTATTTTGACAACTTCTGTTGTATACTTCAAACACTTGTTAGTAAAGTAAAAAAAAAGAATGTATGCATTAAAAAGATACATATGTTTCAAAATTTGAACAGTTGTTGTTTTTGTAATTATGTTTTTAAATGTTTGATATATTTTACACCCCACCCCTCCCCTTCCCACTAAAATACATGTTTTTTCCTTCAAGTTCTGTTTATTCAAATCTCAACATGATTTGTTAAGAATAAAACTACATACTTATTTTCAAACATGTGACAGTGAATCTAATAAGTAATGAAGCTTTTAAAGGAAGTTAACATCAACTTTATTTCCTATCTGTTTCATTAATGACTGTTCAGTGTAATTGACTGTAGAGACATTAAATTATAATAGGTAAATTAGACAATTATATTTACAATTGATTGTAGTAAGATAAAATCTTTTATTTTATCAGTCCTAAGTAGGGCTTTCAATATTGTTGAAATAAGCTGCCTGGATAAACCCTCCAAATTTTTTAATTTTTTAATATTTTTTTTTTTTTTGGGGGGGGGGGGGGGCTGCAAAAAAGCAAGTTATTTCTAGTTCATAGCTGAACATTTTTCTAATTAACTAAATTTCCAGGACTGCCCATACTGAGTGGACTTATGACCAGCACTTATTTTTGTTATTAATTAAAGTGAAAGAGGATTTAATTATTTTTTTCTATACCATTATAGCAAGTGTTTTTTTTTATAATTAAGTATCATGGGAATAGAATAGAGAAAGGAGTGAGGGGGAGGGGGGTTAGATAAACAAAAGTGACTTGTCTCAACTGGTAATTCAAAGTTGTGCCTATTTAAAAGTCAAAGCCTAGGTCATTTCTGTCCTTTCTTGCCCTCCCTAAATATTGGCGTCGTGTTCTATTTTCCTTACTTCAACATTTCCAAGAGCAGAAATATTTTTGTTTGAAAAGATTTTTGTTTCATGTTTCAAGAAAAAAAAAGGTGTATCAAAATATATTGAAGTTTGTGGGGATGTGGTTTATTTCCGGTTGATAGTTTTTTTTTAAAAGCGTTTTCATGTTAAGCTTATTCCACGGTATATATTTCATACGAAAATTTTTAATTTGATAAATTATTCGCAAGCCGAAATATGAATAGAGAAAGAGCCTTAGTCCAACATCTGTTTTAATTACTTCTTTTTACTTTTAAAGGCTGTTATCGATTAATTTACATTCAATCGTTAACTTCTGAAAAATTACCGATTAATTAATCGATGATTTTGATTAAAGCTAAAAATAAAGATGTATGACTTTATTGAACTGAAAATTTCAAGGGAAGTAACAAAAAAACAAACTATTATTAATTATTATGATTAATTATTTATTACTAAGTCGAAAATTTTCAACAACAAAATTTTTCTCTAATTTTAATCGCTATTTTATCGATTAAAATAATTTTAACCGAAAGATATTCTTACTGATTAATCGAGATATTAATCGTTAATTTCCGCAGCCCTACTTCTTTTATTTTCAAACTTGTCGTTGGAGTTGAATAATTTAATAATAATAATATAGATCTATGTATCACCGCTTAGGAAATAAATGTTTACAAAGTTTAGTTTGAAATTTCAATGAATACATAAGTTAATGTCACATAAAAAAATACAACTTTTTATGCTCCATTGTGGGTTTGAATATTAAACTCCTATTGAGGCGTTAAGTGATTCATATCAGAATAAAACTTTATATTATGAGAGAATTCATTTAATGACTAATTTAGTCAACGAGATATATCGAAAATTGAGCCTCAATTCATTTTGCATTCTTATATAGTTTTTCCATGTTAGTTTGACTCGACATGCATAGCCAGTAAAATTCTGATGTCAACAGACATCTAAAGTGTGGAGATTAATTTAGGAATAACAATATTTGCTTACAAAAATAGTTTGGATGCATTACTTGTTTTTTTTTTCATGTAATACTTTAACTCATCATGGTCTTCAAGTATTTTTTTAATTTTATTTGTCTACTTTCTTTGCCTATGTATAGAAGAATTTCATTTTCTCCTCTTAGACTGAAGAGTTCCTCCCAGAAAGAGGCTTTGCCAAGAATGTGGCTGCCAAATTTAAAGTCTTGGAATCTAGTGTCAAATCTCCACCCCTGAGTCCTGGGAGGAGGAAGGAATTCACACCCCCAAGGGAGGAAGAGAGGGCGAGACAGTCTGTGGTCCTGGAGAACAACCCTGAGTACAAGAACGAAGTTGTCCACTCCGGCGACCAGCTGGAGGAGAAGCTGCCGGAACGTGGCACGGCTAAGAACATGGCCCAGCGCTTCAAGCAACTAGAGTCTGAGAGCAAGAACCCTGGCAGCCCCAGGGCCAAGAAAGAGTTCACTCCCCCTCCCCACGATTCAGGGGTGTACGAGAATCAGCCCAAGCAGTTCCATGCGGATTATAACAAACCGGCTGAATCTGGAATTTTAGAGAATAACCCCGTAGTGAGAGATGATGTGGTCAAGGGATCAGAGCCACCCAGGTATGTCAAGATAACTTGCTGCTATGTGTTGTTGTCATGACTGGCACATAACTAGGACCTTAAATCATCCAGGTTGTGACCAGTCAGGCAGGTTTTAGGCCAGAGATAATCTGGCTGTAAGTTTATAGTTTATTCCTTGTGAAATGAATACAAGAATGGGCTGTGTTCTCATGACTGGCAGAAATAGAACCTTTAAACAACCAGTTTGTGACTAGTTGCTAGAGATAATCTGGCCGGATGTTTATAGCTTCTGAAATGAACACAAGGATTGGCAATTTCTGTCAGGTTTTTTTTAATGATCTATCCCCTCTATCCAGTTGGTAATATATTTCAGCTAATTAGTTTTTTTTAATTCAATGTTGGGGCAGCATTCTAAAATAAATCAAGGTTACTTTGTGAAATGTTGTATTAGCTCTGAGGCAGAGCTAATAATACAATTTTATTAGTTATTTAATAAGAATAACCTGTATTAGAGTGTCCTATGCTAAGACGTAGCCATGGTCACAGTGATATTAATAACATTTCCGGATCACACTATTTCCCAGAGCTTGGTGGCTACAGCAGTATCTCCTTGAACAGTCCTTTTAATTTATGTCGCTGTTTTTTGTTTTTTTTCTTTCTTGCTGATATGAGATGGGGAGGGGACACATACCAAAGCATGTGGATTGTCATTGTTTTCTTGAAGCTTATGCTTAGTTACGCAACTGTCATAAAAATCACTGTAGCTCAATTGAAGTGTGATGGTTTATTTAAAATATTTTAAATTACATCATCTTTAAGGTGGTGACTTCAATGACAATGTTATTCCAATGCATGAATGAATGTATTCATAAATATGCATACAACAAAAATTTGATATGGGCACATTATTATTTTTTTCTGGGGACAAATATTTATTTTGCTTAGCAATGTCAGCACATAGGGATCATAATTCATTATAAACATGTTTGTCCTATTCTGTTGGTAATATTTGATCTTTACACATATCTTGACCCAATTCCTGCTAAGAGCTGTCCTTCATGACTGGACAGGCTGTGATTGTTACATTTTTACCGGTTATGTTTGATAATAGAGAATGGGTTTCAAGACAATTCTTGAATTTGTTGCAATATGATGTTGAATAGTTACCAGCTTCTTGAATATAATACCTTTTCTGTCTGATCAAAAAAAAAAGATATCTTTTTGCACGGCAAATACAAAAATTGTTTTAACGGGGTTTTTTCAAAAGAAAAGTGAAAGTGTAAAAAAATAATTTTTCAAGTTGTAAGGTTTGTCGTAAAGAAGTCACACGTTTTTAAGTGTTTGTGGTTGTGGGTGAGAAAGAGAAGCAGTGACTGATAGAAGCCTTATATTGCTAGGTATGAAGAAGAGCTCCCTGAAAGGGGCACCGCCAAAAACATGGTCAATAAATGGAGGCAGATGGAGTCTGGTGGAAACAGTCGAACAAAGTCCCCGGGCTCATCAGGCCGGCCCAAAGAGTTCACGCCACCGCGGGAAGAGCCAAGGATAGCTCAGCAGAGAAAGTGAGTTTCTCTTAGGTCCACCGTGCTAGCCTGGTGTTGATTGGCCCTAGTTGTGATGAGACTCATCCTTGTCCTGTCTTGCTCATCCAACAACTTGTCATTGGCATCTCCATTCCTCCTACATGCCTGTGTGTTGTGCTGTTCACTTGTATCTTACACACCAGACCTTTTGTGAAACCTTTACAAACCTGCCACTAAAATTTCAATGGATTGTCAGAGATTTACAGATTCTGTGTAGAAGCATTTTTAAATCTGTAGAATAGATTTTAAGTTTTTAGAAAGTCTTTTTGTTTTTTTAACTTGTAGAATAGTAACTATTTGAAAATTTTGTGCACACCCACCCTCTCTCAAATCCATCGATCTTGGTAAGTATTGGCTTTTCCAAATAACACATCCCTCCTGACATTTTTTCTATTCTCAAAGTAATCACAAGCACCAATGGAGATATGAAAAAATTAATTATTTTCAGCCCTAAAGTAAAATATTTTTTAAATGTAAAAAAAAAAAAAAAAAAAAAAAAAAAAAACACAGAAAAAACATTCACAGAGTAAAATAGGTCATTCTTAAATATGTGTCATAGAGTGAACATTTTAATAAAATAGAAAAATAGTAAGATACAATGAAATAAACTTATGAGTGTAATCTAAATAATATAGATGCTCACATTCAGGTTATATCCCGGTACTCACCAGCAGACTTTTAGTAATTTTCAATATTCAGCATTTAAGTACCTAAGTAAGAACATGCTTTTAAAATTCAACATTTCTTTGTTATAACTCTTATTATTTACATGCCACATTTCATAATGACAGAAAGGTTAGCTTCCTTTCAGCTTTCAAATTGCTATCACTTTGTACTCTTTGCTGGTACTACTTCCCTATTCCACTTTTTTCTTGCTTAATTTGTAGTGTCATTAGGCATGTGTGCTGCACAGTATTGTCATAACTTGTTCATTATGTAGTCACTCTGTCAGAAAGAAGAAAACGTGGAGTGTGGTCACACAATTATTTTCCCATGGGCTTTCAATTATTTCCTTCCTCCACTCTTCACACCATAACAGAGGCTTTCCATTCAATATTTTAGACCCTAGCCCCTTGTATTGTTTTTATTATGGTGTGTGTTTGATTTAAAATTTAACCTTGGTGGTTTGTTTGGTAAACTCTTGAAAAAACACCTTAACCACAAGAATCACAAATTAAAACCTTTTCTTTTTTTAAATTTGGCGTGGGGAAAAAGTATTAATACATACTACCTGATTATTCTTGATTTTATTTTTTTATTTTTTTTAAGTGTTTATTTTGATAATAGTTGTTTTTATTTTGGACAGTGGTAAAGTTGTTTTAAAATACAATTTTTTGGTAAAAAAATAAACTAATTATCAGGTAACTGCCAACTACCAATATGTAAAACTCAGTGCTAGGATTGTCGTTATCCATAGAGAAACTTAGAGTATCCTAAACCTATTGAAATGCATAGTCTTGTGAAAGAAGCAGATAGCTGATGTTTTGGTTAAAGTTATGATGTATTGTTGTTTTAGCATGAAAGTGGTGTGTGAGGATTGCACTCTTAATGTTTTATTATGAATATGACACAGTCAGAGTGATGAAAAAAAAAATATACTTACATCTGAATCTGGGAAAAACATTTTGCAGATTAATAATTTTTTGTCTAACATGTGTGTAAGAAATGGTGAGGTTTGAACTGTCCAGGCATCATTTCGTATCCATTAGTTTTAATGAATGTAGTCATTTTTTAAACACATGGATTTTAAAAAATATCTAAGCTAACTGTATTTTTAAAAATCTTTCTTTTACCGCTTTTCATTTTTTAAAGAACCATTGTCATTGCACTGAACAATTAAAGTACTATTTAAATGGCAGTAGAATTCAGCATATTTATGTATTAGCAGAAGTAAAATCATCATTTTGTATTGTGCAAGCCCTGCCTGGAAATGTATTTGTATTTATGGAGATATTGTATTATTTGTGTTTCTGATCAGTTTAATGAAAAAAATTGTTTCATTGTTTAAAAATGCCACAATTTTATTTGACCTTTGTTGCTTCAGTAGTCCTTCAATTAAATGGTTGTGAAAACAAAGAGAGACAACTTTAAACATGAAAACTGGCACTCATAAATATAAACCAGCGTAAAAGTTTAAGATTAGATGTCAATCCAAGAATCACTTTTCGGGCTGTTTTATTTGAGACAACAAACTCTAGCGGGATGGAAATTTTTCTTTAAAATAACTCCAGCTTGAGTGGCTGCACTTAAACTCTTTGTGTCTGTTTGTGTGTGTGTGGTTCATTCAGAAAAAATCTAACTTGCTATATATATATCTCAGCACAATTTCAATGTCCAGTTCTAATTCACAAAGTGTAGTTTACAGTATATTGCTGAGCAGGTTTCTGTTATTCATGTGACTAGGAAGTAAAAATAAAGTTTTACCAAACAGCTTAACTTTTAACAGCATCCATTGCTGAAACATATATCTAATTTAATAAAGGGTTTTCTTTCAAACTAATTTTGTATTGCACCCAGATGGTACAGACCAAAAGAGGAGAAAGTGCAGGGTGTGGTGGGTCTTGTAGTTCAGGGTGTGGTGGGTCTTGTAGTTTCAGGGTGTGGTGGGTCTGGTAGTTTCAGGGTGTTGTGGGTCTTGTAGTTGAGGGTGTAGTGGGTCTTGTAGTTCAGGGTGTGGTGGGTCTTGTAGTTCAGGGTGTGGTGGGTCTTGTAGTTCAGGGTGTGGTGGGTCTTGTAGTTCAGGGTGTGGTGGGTCTTGTAGTGCACCAAGCTAGTTGTATTCTTTAATTGCTGTTCTATTTCAGAACTTTTGGTAAAATTATAATCAGGAACTGACAAGAATAAAGTTTAAAAATTTCTTTAGTGAGATCAATCTGAATATATGGTAGCTTTGCTATTAATCAAAATGCAAGTTTTTCCTTTATTTGACACATGGATATTGCAGAGTCAACTATTCTTTTGGAATATTTTCAATGCATCAAAACCTCCCCACCCTCACCCCAACCACAATTTTTTTTATTACTTACTAGTAAAAATAAATGTATAAAATATTGTACCCAAATAGTATACAATACAAAATGCACAAAGAAATAGTGTGTGTATAGTAAATGAGACTGATTCATTGTAATTTTTACAATTACTTACAGTCCAGCTTATTGCTTGTGTCAGGTGGTTGCATGAAATCATTCTTTTAGACTTGCTTACATTTAGCACTTTTCTTGTTTTACAAATAAATAAATATAATACAAAAGATTTTGGAACTTATTGAAAAGTTCTTTTTTCCTGCTTTTTTTAAAACTTCTGTTTTGATGCTCATCTGCAAACTCATTGCTAAGCATGATAGCAGACTGAAAGCTATATCTCTATATTAACTAGTTCTTTTTAAAAAAAATCTTTTCCACTAATGTATCATTTATTTATTTTGTTAATTATTATAACAGTATCTTATAATATTAATGACTTACATTATACTATCCTATGTTACCCCCCCCC
>MUZC01000616.1:56384-66667 GCA_002072015.1 Radix auricularia | reverse complement strand
CCCCCCCCCCCCCCCCCATAAACCCTTATCACATTGACAACTTTATAAACCTTATATCCCACCCAATTTTGAATTTGAGTTTACTCTCATGACAATTAAGTTATTCAGAATTTACCTAACTAGTTTCACTTTGTTATATTTCAGAGATCATTTCTTATAATCCACCAGGATCTCATTTACATTACAATTAATTGAATTTTGTGCCACACAGTTGTTAGAAGAATAGTATTTAAAATTTATAGATGTTTTTGCCTCCATAAATCCTCAACAATATAAAGGATTAATAAAAATATACATCTATTTTGAATTATTTAAATATTTATTTATAAATTGGAAACGTAAAGTAAAACTATAATTAATTTTGCATTTTGGCACCAATCAGTAACAAACATTTTTTAATAACTATTTTTATTTTATCATCAATTTGGTCAAAGAATTTATTTACATTTCTAGGTCACCACGGACCCCACTCTCTCCAAGTGGATACGATCAACTGGATAACGGGTCTGTTCATCCCAGAGACCTACCTGGACAGTACCAGCCCTTGAACGAAGCATCAGTGTTTGAGTCCACCCCCGAGGTGCGTCAGGACGCTGCACGTGAGGCTGACACTGACTGGACCGAGGGCATGCCAAAGAAAGACACTGCCAAAAAGATGCTGGCCAAGTTTCAACACATACAGGAGGAGGCCAAGAAACAATCACCCCAGCCTGTCACACGCAAGGTAGGCACAGACCCCTGGTTCAGTCATACAGCCCATACATAGTGAAGTCTGCTTAGATTTGGAAATTGGTACATGTATCGTTATATACAGTTTGTAATTGGAATAGCAAGGAAGTCACAGACCCCTAGCTCCGTCATTAACTCTTAAAGCCCCATAAGGTTATCAATAAACTTCCGCCTCATTCCTGTAACAATTTCCTGTATTGTGATCAACTGGTTATGAAATTTAAAAAATTGCGTAAAATCCATTTATATTATTAATAATTAATGTCATACTGACTTCATCTTTTAGGACAAGGATGGTTATTTTACGTATTCAAAAGTCCATCTTGAGTTTAATACTATTTTTACCTGTAGTTAAGCACTATTATTTTTATAATAAAGTTTAGCGGAATCACATCTTTAAAAAAAAAACGTTAAAACTACCAAAACTTCGCGTGGGCAACAATCGCCATTGCCAGAAGTCGAATACATTATTTTTCACGCATTGAAGAGTTTTTATTTTCTGTAATTTTGTTTCTAAAGAGAATTTTATCGAGGCGCGCATTACTGCACTTCGGCTATAGAGACGAGGCATGGATTACCGTGCTTTGGGGCTTTAAGAGTTAAGCCTATCTATATAGTATATTCTGACCTAGAGAGTTAGTACATGTATTGTTATATACAGTTTGTAATTGGAATAGCAAGGAAGTCAAAGACCCCTGGCTCAGTGGTAAACCCTGTACTAACTACCCATATATAGACCTAGCTTAGGGAGTTGGTACATATATTCTTATAATAGTATGTAATTGGGATAGATGGGATATATATCTGAATGCTGCCCAAATGTACAACCAGAAATTAGTGTTAAATGACAGCACACAGAGCCAAGTTATACTAGGAGACTCATTGAAGGACTGGGTTACCAACTAAATATTCAAACATGGTTACTGCAAGGGATCAGACTTGGTTTGAAATATAATCAGGCAACTAGTTTCTTGTGAAATAAGATGAGTAAAATGTCAGTATACACAGGAACAGAGCACTTTATGACCTCTCCTTTATTAGAGACTTTGTTACAGGAATGATTTTAATGAAATCTCTCAATTTAATTTTTCATTCACTCCACAGGTTTTGGGTTAGTTCATTTTATTTTTAACCATACATTTCTAGATTTTATCATGTCATATTTGTCTATATCTAAATGTTATGATTTCTACTCCAATCATTTTCAGTCTTTATAATGCCATATTTATTTTTTGACACTTCCACCCCTCTCCACAGTCATTACATTTGTGTCATTGTTCACTATTATTTCAAGAAACCTAAGGGATGTAAGCCCAAAAATTAACGTGTCTGGAACTTTTTTTAAAAAAATATTTTTATTATTATTTTAAGGGAGATAATGAGGCACCCAATGCTAATTTTCGAATGATTGAATGGCATCCCTTGGTTAACGCGGCAAATCTTGAATCTTCACCTCTTACCACCCTCTTGTGTTTAAAATATTTGGTTCTTTTTAAACCCTAATTGTTAAGAGGTATTTAAATATGTTATGAAAAACATAATGCCTTGCCCAGTACCCATTGGTGTGTCGGTTTTTTGTTAATTGTTGCTTTATTATTTTTGTAGAGTTGCTGTATAAATGTAGTTGGTCAGTCCCAATCGACCTTGGCCACTTAAATTATATTCCTATATACAGTATAAAATACAAATAGTATATGAGTCATGAGACTAACTATGTTTAAATGTTATTGAAAGAGGGTCATTTGCTCTCTTGGTGATATAATGTTTTATGCTGGGTGCCACCCTTGTGTGAGTCCTGCCATCTTGTTTTAGGCTGGGTGCCACCCTTGTGTGAGTCCTGCCATCTTGTTTTAGGCTGGGTGCCACCCTTGTGTGAGTCCTGCCATCCATGGGGCAGTGGTTGATGTTAAATAGTTGAACAGTTCATTTAGCCCCATACTTAAGTACACGGGGGGGTTATATTAGATAACATTGATTAGCATGCACTTCAGTCCCTGACTAACAAATATTATATGCATGATAAATGAAACCCTATTTTTTTTACTATGTTATTTACATTTAATATTTTAAATATGTCTTAAAGTCATTTCTAATTTTACCCTTTAGACATTACATTTCAAAATCAATCATTTTTTTCACTTTCAGGTCTGTAATTAATTGGTACATAACATTTCATAAATGAATTCAATTTGATCCTTTTTTTTTTTTTTTTTTTTTTTTTTTTTTGTTTTTTTGTTTTTTGTTTTTGTTTTTTTTGTTCAGAGAAAGAAGATCAAATACAAAATTTACAAGTTCATTATACATTTGTTTTCTTACTGAAATAACAATGTCCCTTCCTTGATCTCTTTAGTTATAATTGATTATTATTTGATTGAATACAAGCAGATGTATTCTTTCCTTGGACAACACCTTTTGTATATTGGCAAGTTGGAACTGTCAACTTTAGCCAGTGTTTTCTTGACTGATACATGTATGATGGTACTCTCAACTTTAGCCAGTGATTCCTTGACTGATACGTGTATGATGGTACTCTCAACTATAGCCAGTGTTTTCTTGAGTGATACATGTATGATGGTACTCTCAACTTTAGCCAGTGTTTTCTTGACTGATACATGTATTACATGTATGATGGTACTCTCAACTTTAGCCAGTGTTTTCTTGACTGATACATGTATGATGGTACTCTCAACTTTAGCCAGTGTTTCCTTGACTGATACATGTATGATGGTACTCTTAACTGTAGCCAGTGTTTTCTTGACTAATACATGCATGATGGCAAGGCTGGTGTTGTGTTGTGGTATTTCCTTCCTTATGTTGTTTCTGTTGGCTCACTTTGAGGATGTTAATGGCTGTGGGTTTCTGCATTTATAAGGATTAATTGCACTGAATACGTTATGCGTTATAAACTTAATGCCGTAAATGGTTCCTAAAGTTTATACTATAAATGATTGTTGTCATCTGTATCGAATACTAATCTTTTTGGTTTTTTTTAGTTACATGCCAGAATATTTGCCGTTAGGCTTGTGTAGAGAACCAAATCTCGTATGTTGTGTCCTAGTATAAGCAGTATAGTTTAACGATAGACAAGCCATTAACCGAAACTCAGGTTTGTTTTAAACACGGCACGGCATACTCCGGTCAGTAAATGTTTACTTCCCTTATTAAATCAATCACATGCTCTGTTTCCATCCGCTGCTTTAAAAAATACGTGCGTTTTGGTGTTTTTTTTTTTTTTTTATTGGTGTAGTTTGCAGTTGTCAAACTATTGGGGTTCAATAGATAATGAGATTGTAAAGTCGTGAATATGGATGTTTGCATTCATAAACGCCCACGCCCCCGGGCAAGGTCCCAAATCGGGGCATATGTTTGGATGCCAGTCTCTTCCTTGTTCATAGCAAAATAAATACTCACAACGCATTCGTTTAGAATAGGAGACTATAACCTATCAACTTTTGGGGACAGCACAATTATGAAGACTTTTATTTTAAACAATCGAAATATCGTGTGGTTCATTTTCTGTCCGTTCACCCCTTTAAATGCACAAGTCACTAGATACATTTTTTTTATAAGGCCTATTTTATTAATAGCAGGCACCCGTTGTAGATGGAAGGGGTCGTTTTGTGTGTGTGTGTGGTTTTTTTTTTTTTTGAGCAATGGCGGATACGGACCTCACCTTTTAATGAGGAAAAGGGGCGAGTTAGCTGGACTGGGACCCCTCAACGGTTGCATCCCCTGAGTAGGGTGGGGTCTCAGTGCGCCCATGGATCCTGGGGCCGAGAGCGTGTGGCCCGGGAAGATAAGGTGCTTGTCTGGGTGAGATTACAGACGTGTCGGGGGCGGGTGGAAGGGGTTTACTGTCGGTTCTTTGTTCGGGCACACGCAGCCAACAGCAACAGACGGTGATGCTGCATCGATGCCAACGGTCAGCCGTCTGCTGGCTTGAGTCAGATTCACGATCACCCCCCCCCCCCACACACACACACACACGAACCTGCTCATGTAGCGGGTCTGGTTGTTTGAAAGAGAAAAAAAAAGGTTGCGGAGGACCAGATACACCCTGTGACTGTGGTGGTGATGATGATGGTGCCATTGGAATTGGAGAGTGGGGATTGGTCGTACGTAGGAAGGAACACACTGAGCGCTTGTTCGTGTGACTCTGCTACACACTACACACAGATTGAAATAGCGAGCCACACGTGTCGGTGAAGGGTGCTTCCAGTGTGGATGGGGCGTGTAGCGTTACCTGAGTTGTGTGTAACCTCCCCCACCTGCCTCCTACCCTTCGTTTGTCATTCATCCCGTACCGTCTTGATCAGTTGTCAGCGACACGCTCTGTCGAGTTGTGACACAGAACACACCGGCACGGCACGCACCCGGATATCGGAGAGACGACTGTTGGCACTCGGACTGGACTCCGTAAGCACTCGGTACCTTAATTCATTTCTCTAGTTGTCTTATTTGGTTAAAGTAAAGGGTTAAGTCTAGTGTTTATTCTGAGGATAACTTATTGATATCAAATGTAGTTAATAGTGTGCTCTCCCTTGCTTTGGAGTTTACTTAAATTTGGCGCGAAACGTAAGTCACTTAGACTTAGTCTTTGCTTTATTAGCACACACGTATTATTAACTGCTCATTGCTGTTTCTATTTCGATTATTATATTAAATATTTTTAAAACTTATATTTAGGCCTAGTTAAACACTAATAAAGGAATCTTATAAATTAAATGTATGCTTGACCCAGAAGTTTATTTCGATAGCTAAAATTACAATTTGTTAAAATTTAAAGCAGCCATTTATTAATATTAATATTGTTTCTTTAATTGTTACTCATAAAAAATGAATTTCATTAGTTAGTAATAGTAATGTCAATATTGTCCTGGCTTAGCTAAAACGTCACATTAACACGAGCTACTAATACTACACTACACTAGTGCTAAATGAAAATATTGAAATCTAACTTTAGTTAACTAACTTCTTTGTTTTGAATAGAATTACTATAAATATTATATTATATGGCGAATAGAATGTTGGGTGATGTCAATATCTGGCTGTACTGTTATTTTTACAGCTGAATCGTCAGCGTGTATATCAGTAGATCTGTTTGTTTTAACAGCTGTATAGTCAGCGTGTAGATAGTAGATCTGCTTCTTTGACCGTGGGCTGGATAAATAGATGGATAGTTTCAGACGTATTCCGTTCAGTACTCATGCATTATGTATACCGTATACCACACGGTTCTCTGTGCTGTGTTTCAACCATCGCTCGCCCCTTTCCCTGACGTTCACTGCACCAACACGGCAGACAGCTCGTTAACCTTTCCAATAGATTGTGGGTTATCAAGGGCTGGGCACCCCCTCTCCCTACCGCCCCCTCCCCGATGACACAACGTGTCCCCGGTGACCCCAATATCTAAAATTACCGCCAACACACGCTGTGGTGTTATTGATTTCTGAATTTTCTATGGGGTCTGCGTGAGATGTCGTCACGATGTTGTTGTTTGTTCTGTTGACATTCCCTTTACTTTAAAAGGGAGATATCATCATCAAGGGCGATATCCGATATCGCAGCCCAACCTTTCTTACAACGCCACTCAGATAACGTGATTCCTACATGTGGACTGGTATCAGCAGCCCTGAGCATAATCATAAGGCTCTTTAATAATAGGTCTTCCCGGGAAACTCTCCCAGCAATTTACCCCCCCCTTTTCCCAGAGTGACTAATAGTTAGGGGGCAACCCCCCCCCCCGGAACTGTCCCCTCTGATGAAAAGGCACCCAGGAATACGGTCGTAAACAAAATGAGGGGTGAGACTGCCATCAGGCTTATAAAAAATTAAATGGAAAAGACGCAAACAAGGTAAGGGTTAGCCAGACAGGACGTAACAAAATAGCGAACGTTTCGGCAAAGAGCCTTTGTCAACGGACATACAATTCACAAATAAAACGAATATACAAAATAAAAACTTAGCTGTGGACACTGTGGTAAAAAAAAAACATTGGCTGCAGGGAAATCCAAAGAATCCAAGTTTTTTCACCACACCTTGTTTACGTCTTTTCCATTTAATAAAAAATACGGTCGAAAGTGCATTCCAGGAAAGTTGAGCACACAATAGAGGCTGGATTTTCCCTATTTCATCGCCACCCCGGCCCAGTAAATGCGTCTTTTATCCCAGGTCTGTAGAGTGGAGTGCATGGATTGGCATTATAAATGTATCTTATTCTTTTACACTTGGTTCATGACACTTTCAAATGTCGTGACAGTTCAGGGGGGGGGGGGGAGTTAAGTCGCATTCCCAGCAAAGATCAAGAGCGTGCTCTACTACTAAGTTCTTCTACCAAAGATCAGTGTGATGTTCACCTTTATCATGTTTCGTTGTACGTTATTTTGTACAGATATTTGGCAATATCAATACCGCTGCTGCTACTAATACAACTAATATGCAAAATAAAACCAACTGGCTTCGTTGCTCCAACTTGTTGGTCCAAACTGTCTAAGTTTGTACTAAATTGTACTAGGACAGTGCGTTTAAGCGCCCCAGCCTAAATAAGTGCTCACACCTGTTTTCGTGTCTTGGTTAATTTTAGAATCCATGAATTATGAAGCAACTTTGAAAATAAGCTCTATGCCAGTGATATTGAACTTTTTGGGGGGCAGCGTGCCCAAATTTAAATTAAAACCCAGCACAGTGGTTTGATTTGAGTATTTATATTTTAGTTGCGTGCCGACTGTGGTACGTGAGCCATACGTTCGCCATCAATGTTCTACTTTGAGTTATTTAGTTTTATTGCATAATACTTTTGTTTGTTGCCAACAGCTAATGCCACAGAACAAAACCGCCTCGTTTTAAAGCATGTCGAGAAGGGTGTGTGTGTCCCGTATGATTTAATGACTAAAGTCCGACAATAGATTGAGCCTCAAAGTCAAAAGGGTCGGGGGGGGGGGGAACCTCATCCATTACCCAACACTATATTCACTTTGTTATGGTAATTAACTTCTCGATCTAGCCTGGCGTATTGCTAGAAAAGAACCTCGGTCCCCATACATGGCATTCCAAACTTGGTGATGTAGGTTAGCGCCACCTGAGACAGGTTATAGTAGAACTTCTTCACTACGCGGTGGGATCTTTTGGGTTTTGGGTCCTAGGCAATGTTACCTCAAAGGTTCGTTGACCGTGTGCAAGATAAAAATAAAAAATATATATAAAAAATCGTGTGCAGATAGCGCATCGTCCGCGTCCATCTTTGTCCTAATTTGTTTACACCCCTCCAACAGATATTATTAATCCTTATCAAAATTGGCTTCACGGTAATTCTAAACTGCTGCGATGCGTCAGTCAGAAGACTGCGCAGCTTAAATGGAATATTCGTACTTGCACGTTTTCCCTCCTGTGGTAGGTCTTCAAACCCAGAGACACAAAAATTCACAAGATGATAATTGATAAACGCCTAGTCCAGTGGTTCTTAACCTGGTTTCGATCGAACCCCAGGGGTTCGGGAGTCAGTCTCAGCGTTCGGCGGAGGTCAAGGCACACACCCGACTCATGATTCGTGATGACATGCCCTGCTTTGCCATCATTAAGAATGGTTCTGTGAATGCGCATATGACAATGGTGGGGTTCAGTACCTACCACAATGTTCAGAACCACTGACCTAGTAGTAGTAGTAGTAGTAGTAGTGGTAGTAGTGTGTTCTTGCAATGTCATATAGAGTGGTCAGCAGTATGTCTCAACTGGTGGGCGTGGGGCCAGTCAAATTGGCAATATTTTAAAGTTAGTATACAAGTAAGTCCTGAAGTACGAGTGTCTGACATTTTTGTTACTTTGATTTAAATGATTGAAATCAACGGTTATCTGGTGAATTCGCTCCGCTCCATATTTGGGCTCAGAAAGGTTTTGTTGTTGTCCTGTTTGGTCTTAGTCCTCGAGTCATGTGACGCTGTTATAATACTTCCCCGTTTCCTCCCTGAAAAGCAAGGCGTTTTCATTGTGCTATTCTCGCCCCGCCTCATTTTTTAAAAATAAAAAAAAAGCTCTAGGCACGCTGTTCACCTGACATCTGCTTTGGTCACGACCGACTGTCCACTTGACAGATTGAAATAGCGAGCCATTATGACATCAATGTTCCGGCTAATTGTAAGCTGTACATTTTAGGGGAGGGAAGCGGCGGCTCAGGCCTGACATGACTGATGCTGTCTCCAGAACCGAAGTCATCAACACGCCTGCTGGCTGGTTTGAGAGTAGGTTGGTCAGCCGCCGACCCCAGTGGACTGGACTGTGTCCGGCATCGTAACGTGAGCACCACGCTATCTCTAGCCAAACACTTGTTGGTATTGCCACTTACTACGATGCTTGACCCGGCTACAGAAGGGTCAAGTCTCTAAACTTAGGCCTAACGGATACAGTTGGCAAATTAAAGAACGTGTGTTGTTAGCCTACTTGTATGATAGCATACTTGCTCGACCAAAACGTCTTGCAAAGTTATGATGGCATACTTGCTCGATCAAAACGTCTTGAAATGTTATGATGGCATACTTGCTCGACCAAAACGTCTTCAAATGTTATGATGGCATACTTGCTCGATCAAAATGTCTTCAAATGTTATGATGGCATACTTGCTCGACCAAAACGTCTTAAAATGTTATGATGGCATACTTGCTCGACCAAAACGTCTTAAAATGTTATGATGGCATACTTGCTCGACCATAACGTCTTACAAAGTTATGATGGCATACTTGCTTGATCAATACCTTAGATGATAATGCTATAGCAAACGTAACCAAGTTAATCATCAGCGGAGACATAGTTTAGTCGATGGGTCTCGTGTGGGTAAAAAGCGCGCGTGGTCTCCCTTACATACACTTGTGCACCGGTTGGGAATGTTCGGCTTTTTGGCAGTCAGCAGTTAATTTTTTTCCTTCCTATCACTTGACAAACTGCTGAATAAGTCGGATTTGTTTGTTAGTAAATCTACTGCTGTAACTCGGATTTGACACCACACCCTTTATTTTCACACTGCAATCCGTAACACGCTGTTAATGAAAGGAGCATCTGCGATACTTTACCACTAATTACTTCTGGCGTCCCACGCACACACCACTGAACCTGGCTCACCTCCATTAGTGTAATTGGACTTGGGGGAGGGGGGAATATTTTCTTCCTTATTTTATTTTACGCGCTCAAGTTATAGTCTAGCAAGATTTTTTTATACGCGTTTTTAGACCATTGGGATCGTTTGGGACCAAGATGGATTTCTGACATCAAAGTTATTAATATATATAATAGCCCAGTGGTGTGGGTTTGTAACGTAACGCTACAGAAGCGATGTACGACAGTCTACAGCAGTTAGTTTAGTTGAAAAATCGTGTTTTGATGAGCGCTGTAAAAATATTTAATAGGATGACGTCATTGTTTGGTGTGCATCGGTGCGCAAAATACAACCCCTATTATTATTAAATACTTTGCGTACATTTCATAAAGTTTAATAATTCGTATTTATCAAAAAAGGACAAGTTAGTTGGTCTTTAAAAAAAAGGTTGGCGCCGTAGGCGCCCAAAAAA